>JARQOD010001356.1:0-100758 GCA_033576555.1 Oophaga sylvatica
GCTCCTTCCCTTCGAGCTCTGCCATGCGTCAAAATAGTGGTTCCCCCCCACATATGGGATATCAGCATACTCAGGACAAATTGCACAATAACTTTTGGGGTCCTATTTCTCCTGTTACCCTTATAAAAATAAAAATTTGGGGGCAAAAAGATTATTTTTGTGGAAAAAAATATGATATTTTTATTTTCACGGCTCTACGTTATAAACTTCTGTGAAGCACTTGGGGGTTCAAAGTGCTCACCACACATCTAGATAAGTTCCTTGGGGGGTCTAGTTTCCAAAATGGAGTCACTTGTGGGGGGTTTCTACTGTTTAGGCACATCAGGGGCTTTCCAAACGTGACATGACACCCGCAGACCATTCCATCAAAATCTGCATTTGAAAAAGGCGCTCCTTCCCTTTCCAGCTCTGCCATGCGTCAAAATAGTGGTTCCCCCCCACATATGGGATATCAGCATACTCAGGACAAATTGCACAATAGCTTTTGGGGTCCTATTTCTCCTTTTACCCTTATAAAATAAAAATTTTGGGGCAAAAAGATTATTTTTGTGGAAAAAAATATGATATTTTTATTTTCACGGCTCTACGTTATAAACTTCTGTGAAGCACTTGGGGGTTCAAAGTGCTCACCACACATCTAGATAAGTTCCTTGGGGGTCTAGTTTCCAAAATGGAGTCACTTGTGGGGGGTTTCTACTGTTTAGGCACATCAGGGGCTTTCCAAACGTGACATGACACCCGCAGACCATTCCATCAAAATCTGCATTTGAAAAAGGCGCTCCTTCCCTTTCCAGCTCTGCCATGCGTCAAAATAGTGGTTTACCCCACATATGGGGTATCAGCGTACTCAGGACAAATTGCACAATAACTTTTGGGGTCCTGTTACCCTTTGGAAAATAACAATTGGGGGTGGAAAGATCATTTTTGTGGAAAAGATATGATTTTTTAATTTTACAGCTCTACGTTATAACCTTCTGTGAAGCCCTTGGGGGTTCAAAGCTTTCACCACATCTAGATAAGTTCCTTGGGGGGTCTAGTTTCCAAAATGGGGTCACTTGTGGGGGGTTTCCACTGTTTAGGCACACAGGGACCCTCCAAATGCGACATGGCGTCCAATCTCAATTCCAGCCAAAAAAGTCAAATGGCGCTGCTTCCCTTCCAAGCTCTGCCATGCGCCCAAATAGTGGTTTACCCCCACTAATGGGGTATAAGCGTACTCAGGACAAATTGCACAATAACTTTTGGGGTCCTTTTACCTTTGGAAAATAAAAATTGGGGGTGGAAAGATCATTTTAGTGGAAAAGATATGATTTTTTAATTTTACAGCTCTACGTTATAATCTTCTGTGAAGCCCTTGGGGGTGCAAAGCTCTCACCACACATCTAGATAAGTTCCTTGGGGGGTCTAGTTTCCAAAATGGGGTTACTTGTGGGGGGTTTCCACTGTTTAGGCACACAGGGGCTCTCCAAATACGACATGGCGTCCAATCTCAATTCCAGCCAAAAAAGTCAAATGGCGCTGCTTCCCTTCCGAGCTCTGCCATGCACCCAAATAGTGGTTTACCCCCACATATGGGGTATCAGCGTACTCAGGACTAATTGCACAATAACTTTTGGGGTCCTTTTATCCTTTGGAAAATAAAAATTGGGATGAAAGATCATTTTTGTGGAAAAAAATGATTTTTTAATTTTACGGCTCTACGTTATAACCTTCTGTGAAGCCCTTGGGGGTTCAAAGCTCTCACTACACATCTAGATAAGTTCCTTGGGGGGTCTAGTTTCCAAAATGGGGTTACTTGTGGGGGGTTTCCACTGTTTAGGCACACAGGGGCTCTCCAAATGCGACATGGCGTCCAATCTCAAGTCCAGCCAAAAAAGTCAAATGGCGCTGCTTCCCTTCCGAGCTCTGCCATGCACCCAAATAGTGGTTTACCCCCACATATAGGGTATCAGCGTACTCAGGACTAATTGCACAATAACTTTTGGGGTCCTTTTATCCTTTTGAAAATAAAAATTGGGATGAAAAGATCATTTTTGTGGAAAAAATATGATTTTTTAATTTTACGGCTCTACGTTATAACCTTCTGTGAAGCCCTTGGGGGTTCAAAGCTCTCACTACACATTTAGATAAGTTACTTGGGGGGTCTAGTTTCCAAAATGGGGTCACTTGTGGGGGGTTTCCACTGTTTAGGCACACAGGGACTCTCCAAATGCGACATGGCGTCCAATCTCAATTCCAGCCAAAAAAGTCAAATGGCGCTGCTTCCCTTCCGAGCTCTGCCATGCGGCCAAATAGTGGTTTACCCCACACATGGGGTATCGCTGTACTCAGGAGAAATTGTACAACAAATATTGTGGTTCATTTTCTACTGATACCCTTGACAAAATGTTAAAAAATTGTGTCGAAAGAAAAATTTTGGGAAAAAAAGTTAAATGTTAATTTTTTCCTTCCACATTGCTTCAATTCTTGTGAAGTACCTAAAGGGTTAATAAACTTCTTGAATGTGGCTTTGAACACGTTGAGGGGTGCAGTTTTTAGAATGGTGTCACTTTTGGGTATTTTCTGTCATATTGACCCCTCAAATTCACTTCAAATGTGAGGTGGTCCCTAAAAAAAATGGTTTTGTAAATTTTGTTTGAAAAATGAGAAATTGCTGGTCAACTTTTAACACTTATAACTTCCTAACAAAAAAAAATTTTGGTTCCAAAATTGTGCTGATGTAAAGTAGACATGTGGGAAATGTTATTTATTAACTAATTTTTGTGACATATCTCTCTGATTTAATGGCATAAAAATTAAAAGTTTGAAAATTGCAAAATTTTCAAACTTTTTGCCATATTTCCATTTTTTTCATAAATAAACGCAAGTTATATTGAAGAAATTTTACCACTATCATGAAGTACAATATGTCTCGAGAAAACAATCTCAGAATCGCCAAGATCCGTTGAAGCGTTCCAGAGTTATAACCTCATAAAGAGACAGTGGTCAGAATTGTAAAAATTGACCTGGTCTTTAACCTACAAAATGGCTTGGTCTTTAAGGGGTTAATAATGGAGAGGCGTCAATAAGACACCGATCCATTATTAATCCCAAAGTTTTTAAATGTTTAAAAAAAAGACACAGCAAGAAAAAAGTCTTTTAATGAAATAAAAGAGACAACACAGTTTTCATTTCTTTTATTACTCTCTCATTCCTGCGACGCCATCGATCTCCTGTAAAAAAATAAAAAAAAAAAACCAACAGTATACCACCTGTCCGACGCAGTCCATAGTAACGACTGTCCCACGGCGATCCAGCTCTGCTACATCGGAATGACAGGCAGAGCCTGTCATCGCGACGCAGCACAGCTGATTACCTGCTTCCCGGCGGTGACGTCATCGGACTGCTTTACGGCCGCGATTACCCAGCAGTCACTGCAGTTATCGCGAGAAACTGCATGTGACCGCCAGGGAGAAGAGGATGGCGGCCATTAAGCAGTCCGGGATGTGACCGCCGGAGATCTTCTGCCGGGTAAGTGCCGCTGACTCCTGACAGACCTGACCGACGGACACTGACAGTGACAGTGACATTCCGATTCCGGTATCCGATATGACGAAAATATCGGTACTCGGAATTGGAATTCCGATACAGCCAATATCGGCCGATACCCGATATTTGCAGTATCGGAATGCTCAACACTACTGTTAACCCTTTCTGATGGATTATAGCGTGGGACCTGACTGTGCATCGGATTGGTAAGAATAATTTTGCTTTTTTATTTTATTTTTATTACAGGAAATGGTTTTAGCAGGAAAATAAAATATGGTCAAAAACTGTTTGATTATTTCATTAAACTTCTTTTTTATTAAAGTGTGTGTGTTTGATTTTTCTTTCATACAGTAGGATTAATAATTGATAGTTGTCTAATTGACAGCTCTCAATTATTAACCTGGCTTAAAGTCACCTTTCAATTGCAAGGTGGTTTTAACCCCTTATTAACCCATTCGCCACCGCTACAGGGCAATGGGAATAGACGGGCAAAGTGCCAGAAAGGGCTAATCTAATTAGAGATTTGCCCTTTCTGGGGTGTCTGGGGGCAGATGTTAGTAGCCAGGGGGGGCACAAAAAATGTACCCTCCCTAGGCTATTATTATCTGCCCCCACTCGCTTGCTTTGTCTGTCTGGTGGAGAAAATACAGCAGGAGCCCACACATTTTTTTTAAACGAATTTACACCTTTAATTAACCCCTACATGTCTGAAATTTTGCACACATACACTTATGTAATTGTAAGTTAAAACCATATATCAAAATACATGAAATGACATGGTTAACTGTGTGGAAACAATGTATCATTTCATGTCGGCTTCTGTGATTTCACAAAATCCGGCAATTGAATTAGCGGCTATTACAGTATGTAGAAGTGTATGAACTATAAATATATGTATGTGTCACAATGACATGTATATATATATATTTTCTATGTGTATGTATCTAGTGTTTTGTGAGTTGTCAGTGTGATTTTACAGTAGCCGGGGATGAATTGCAGGCTTTTCAAAGGACACTGGTGCGTATAAATAGGACAGCACTTGCATGGTGCGAGTGCTGTGCGATGATTTCTCGCACCCATTGACTTGCATTGGCGATTATCATGCCAAAATCGCATCAAATCGCAGCATGCTGCGATTTTTTTCTCACACCAATTTCTGATGAGAAAAAAATCGCAAATGAGAACTCACCTATTGAATAACATTGGTCAGATTTGAATCCGATTTTTTTTCGTCTGATTATCATCCGTTTTCGGTGCCAGTGAGTATGAGCCCTTAGAATGAGTTAATGCAGCAAGTCAATATTTGCAGTGTTGACCCTTCTTCAGGACCTCTGCAATTCTCCCTGGCATGCTCTCAATCAACTTCTGGACCAAATCCTGACTGATAGTAGTCCATTCTTGCACAATCAATGCTTTCATTTTGTAAGAATTTTTAGGTTTTTGTTTGTCCACACGTCTCTTGATGATTGACCACAAGTTCTCAATGGGATTAAGATCTGGGGAGTTTCCAGGCCATGGACCCAAAATCTCTATGTTTTGTTCCCTGAGCCATTTAGTTATCACCTTTGCTTTATGGCAAGGTGCTCCATCATGCTGGAAAAGGCATTGTTGATCGCCAAACCGCTCTTGGAGGGTTGGGAGAAGTTGCTCTTGGAGGACATTCTGGTACCATTCTTTATTCATGGCTGTGTTTTTAGGCAAGACTGTGAGAGAGCCGATTCCCTTGGCTGAGAAGCAACCCCACACATGAATGGTTTCAGGATGCTTAACAGTTGGCATGAGACAAGACTGGTGGTAGCGCTCACCTTGTCTTCTCCGAATGAGGCGTTTTTCTGATGTCCCAAACAATCGAAAAGGGAATTCATCAGAGAAAATAACTTTACCCCAGTCCTCAGCAGTCCACTGCCTGTACCTTTTGCAGAATATCAGTCTGTCCATGATGTTTTTTCTGGAGAGAAGTGGCTTCTTTACTACCCTCCTTGAGACCAGGCCTTGCTCCAAGAGTCTCCGCCTCACAGTGCGTGCAGATGCACTCACACCTGCCTGCTGCCATTCCTGAGCAAGCTCTGCACTGCGGGTAGCCCGATCCCGCAGCTGAAACACTTTTAAGAGACGTCCTGGCGCTTGCTGGTCTTTCTTGGGCGCCCTGGAGCCTTTTTGGCAACAATGGAACCTCTCTCCTTGAAGTTCTTGATGATGCGATAGATTGTTGACTGAGGTGCAATCTTTCTAGCTGCGATACTCTTCCCTGTTAGACCATTTTTGTGCATTGCAATGATGACTGCACGTGTTTCTTTAGAGATAACCATGGTTAACAGAAGAGAAACAATGATGCCAAGCACCAGCCTCCTTTTAAAGTGTCCAGTGGTGTCATTCTTACTTAATCATGACAGATTGATCTCTAGCCATGTCCTCATCAACACCTGTGTTAATGGAGCAATCACTGAAAAGAGGTGTAGGGATCCGCTCTGGTAGGCAGAGGCCGGGCACGCAGTAATGAGGCAATTCACAGGCATTAAATCAAAATAAATTGTTTACTGTCCTCTTGACACCAGGTAACAAAACATTATTACACAAATCACAGTCTTTCATTAGATTAACATAGTCTTCATGACCCTGGTCATCAACACAGACCCTGTCCGTTACCTGCTGGTGTCTCAGGTTCGCAGACAACTCAGAGGTATCCAGCAACCACAAAAATACAGTCTTTCTCTCACGAATAGTTCCCTCTGGTCCCGACCAGCATAACACGGTTTTCAAGACCGTTACCTGTTGGCGTCAGCCACACAAGTTCCTGGAGACCTCCTCCTCAGAGGTATCCTATCAGCATGCTCTTTGCTTACTTCTCAATGACCCCGGTCACATAACACAGACTCCTGTCTGTCACCATTGGCTTAACAGTGTCTTCACCTGGTTATTGGTCATGCAGGAAAAAAAACATCCAAAAAAAAAAACAGCCTGACCTCACTGCGTGTGCCCGCATTTACGCCACCAATTGTAGGGATCCGCTCTCGTAGGCAGAGGCCGGCACGCAGTAATGAGGCAATTCACAGGCATTAAATCAAAAATAAATTGTTTACTGTCCTCTTGACACCAGGTAACAAAACATTATTACACAAATCACAGTCTTTCATTAGATTAACATAGTCTTCATGACCCCGGTCATCATCAACACGGACCCTGTCCGTTACCTGCTGGTGTCTCAGGTTCGCACCTCAGAGGCATCTTACATTAAGCACAGTCCTTATATTCCATTCTGATCCCGATCAGTCTCACCACGGTTTTCAGGACCGTCCACTCCACTGGCTCAAGCACGCCAGTTTTCAGTCTTTAGTCTGTGCGACATCCCGCCTGGATGTCAGGGAGCTCTGTCCAGCCTGATAGACTCCCGAGACCCTCACAGTCTCAGCACAGACTCTCCAAGACAGACTCCATCCGTCTCCAACTCAATCTCCCCCCATGTGCTAAAACACTGCCTTTCATACCTGTAGCCACTCCCCAAGCCAAGGCATGAAGCACATGATCTGGTCACCTGTTCATGACCTCATCACAGGTCCTTTACAATAACTACAATCACCAGATTGCAACTTTCATTCTCCCACCACCAGTGGGCAGTGTATGTGTGGTTAGCATGTCCCACCCAGCTCACAAGCTAACCCTGTAGGTTCACCCTTAGGCCTCATACTCACTTGCGCCGAAAACGGATGAAAATCTGATGAAAAAAAATCGGATTCAAATCTGACCAATGTTAGTCAATGGGTGAGTTTTCATTTGCGATTTTTTTCTCATCAGAAATCGGTGTGAGAAAAAAATCGCAGCATGCTGCGATTTGATGCGATTTTGGCATGATAATCGCCAATGCAAGTCAATGGGTGCGAGAAATCATCGCACAGCACTCGCCCCATGCAAGTGCTGTCCGATGTATACGCACCAGTCTCCTTTGAAAAGCCGGCAATTCATCCCCGGCTACCGTAAAATCACACTGACAGCTCACAAAACACTACATATATACACATAGAATACATATATATATATGTACATGTCATTGTGACACATACATATATATATATTTATAGTTCATACACTTCTACATACTGTAATAGCCGGTAATTCAATTGCCGGCTTTTGTGAAATCACAGAAGCCGACATGAAATGATACATTGTTTACACACATTTAACCATGTAATTTCATGTATTTTTATATATGGTTGAAACTTACAATTACATGAGTATATGTGTGCAAAATTTCAGACCGATTTTTTTCCAGTCCAGTGAGTATGAGCCCTTAAAGGGAATCTGTCACCCTAAATTGGCAGGATATTTAAATGATGGCGCGTTATATGGAGGGCAACGACTACAATTCCAAGAAATAATGGAGACAGCGGCGAACAACATGTTATGGCAAGTACCCAAAACACCGCCCATCTGACCTGACTGCCATCATTTAAATATCCCGCCAATTTAGGGTGACAGATTCCCTTTAACAATCATCAGAACTCTTATGGGACTACAAGTCCCAGAACAACATTACTGACCTACAGCACAGAGGAGCTCTGCGACACATACCTTCCATTTATCACCATACCAGGGACTGGTTTTCCATCCATCTCATGCCTCCATGCATAATTAGAGCAACATATACAGCGCCCCCTAGCTGCCACATTAGTCACTACACCACAGAGGTTAGCTGGTCCTTTTAAGGCAGGGCTGCAATAATGTTGAAATGTGTTTTGGGGGATAAAGTTCATTTTCTAGCCAAATATTGACTTTGCAAGTAATTGCTGTTAAGCTGATCACTCTTTATAACATTGTGGAGTATATGCAAATTGCCATTAGAAAAAGTGAAGCAGTAGACTTTGTAAAAATTAATATTTGTGTCATTCTCAAAACTTTTGGCCATGACTGTATATATAACATACATGTAACATACAACACATAACATACATATAACATACATGTAACATACAACACAGAACACACATATAACATACAACACGTAACATACATATGACATACAACACGTAACATACATATGACATACAACACATAACATACAGAGCATACATATAACACATAACATACAGAACATACATATAACATAAAACACATAACATACAGAACATACAGTACAGACCAAAAGTTTGGACACACCTTCTCATTTAAAGATTTTTCTGTATTTTCATGACTATGAAAATTGTAAATTCACACTGAAGGCATCAAAACTATGAATTAACACATGTGTAATTATATACTTAACAAAAAAGTGTGTAACAACTAAAACTAGATGGGCATTTCCTGAAGGAAATACATGGTGCTTGAACAGCGCAGCCAGCTTTTCAGCAATGTATCAGGTGTCGACTGTCAGAAAGTAAAGTTAGAACATGAATGTTGTGTATAGCGATGGCACAACCTGGGATGGGTTGTATATGAAGCCAATGGGGCAGCAATTCCACAGCATTAGGGTCGTTTCACAGGGGCGATTTTTTGGCATGAGAATTGCGGACAATTTTCTCGCTAAAAATCATCATGACCCATTGTTATCAATGGGCATATTCACATGTGGCCATGTGATGTCATGAGGCCATGTGATGTCATGTGATGTCATGTGGCCATGTGAATATGGCCATTGAAAATAATAGGTTGTGATTTGTAGAGCTAAAATGTCCGGCAATATTCGCGCCAAAGAATCTCCTGTGTGAAACGACCTTATTGCCACAAAACCTGTAGCAAATCTGCTGGAATAAGCGCGGCATAGTTCCCCCCATGGAAATTAAGAACATAGGTGAAATACTGTATTTTAGGACTGCAGGAAAGAAACAATGACATGCCCTATTTTTTGGCTCCCAGCCCTTACATAATACTGTATGGCAAAATTTGCTGTGAGAAAAAAATGGCAGCGATTTGTTAACTGCTCCTCTCACATGTGTGAATACACCCTTAGAGGCAGATTATGGGGCAGATTTACCTCAGTGGAAATTCCTTCAGAAATTCTGCTTTATGTTATTCACCGAACACAGAAATTAGAAGGTGACTAGCAGATTAGGAAGAGCGGCCTCAAACAGTGACACTGCCTGACAGACTGCTCTAGTTGCCCCGACAACCAATCAGAGGTCAGCTTTCACATACATTTCTTATAGCAGTGCAGTGGTCCCTATTTACTCAATAAAATTGTACAATTAGTGGACTAGTAAGTCCTTAAGGTCCCTGTGCTCTGGCCAGGGGCCTGGCCCTGTGCTGCCTGGGCCCTGTGTGTGCTGCCTGCTGTGGCCCCTGTGTGCTGCCTGGGGCCCTGTGTGCTGTCTGGGGCCCCCAGTGCTGCTTGGGGCCCAGTGCTCTGCCTTGGGTCCCTGTGTGATGCCTGGGGCCACTGTGCTCTGCCTGGGGTCTGGTGTGCTGACTGGGGCCCTGTGTGCAGCCATGGGCCCCTGTGCTCTGCCTGGTGCCCTGTGCACTGACTGGGGCCCCGTGCGCTGCCTGTGGGCCCTGTGCGCTGCCTGGGGCCCCTGTGCTCTGCCTGGGGCCCCGTGCGCTGCCTGGGGCCCTGTGCTCTGCCAGGAGCCCGTGTGCTGCCAGGAGCCCCATGCGCTGCCTGGGGCCCGTGTGCTGCCTGAGGCCCCTGTGAGCTGCCTGGGGCCCCGTGCGCTGCCTGCGGGCCCTGTGCGCTGAATGCGGGCCCCGTGCACTGCCTGGGGCCCCGTGGGCTGCCTGGGGCCCCTGTCCTCTGCCTGGGGTTTCGTGCGGTGCCTGGGGCCCCTGTGCTCTGCCTGTGGCTCCTGTTGCTGCTTGGGGCCCCGTGCGCTTCCTGTGGCCCCTGTGCACAGCCTGGGGCCCCGTGCACCGCCTGGGGCCCTTGTGCTCTGCCTGGGGCCCCTGTGCTCTGCCTTGGGGCCCCGTGTGCTGCCTGTGGCCCCTGTATGCCGTCTAGGGCCCCATGCGCTGCCTGGGGCCCCGTGTGCTGCCTGTCCCCCCTGTATGCTGCCTTGGGCCCTATATGATGTCTGGGGCCCCTGTGCGCTGACTGGGGCCAGTGTGCTGCCTGGGACCCTTGTGAGCTGCCTGGGGCCCCGTATGCTGCCTGTGGCTCCTGTGTGCCGACTGGGGCCCCGTGTGCTGCCTGTGACCCCTGTGCGCTGCCTGGGGCCCTGTATGCTGCCTGGGGCCGTCCGCCTGGGTTGTGCGTGCCTGGCCCTGTGCTCTGCCTGTGGTCTGTGCGCTGCTGGGGCCCCCTTTGTGCCCGTGACGCCTGGGGCCCCGTGCACGCTGGGGCCCTTGTGCCTGCCTGGGGCCCCTGTGCTCTGCCTGGGGCCCCGTGTGCTGCCTGTGGCCCCTGTATGCCGTCTAGGGCCCCATGCGCTGCCTGGGGCCCCGTGTGCTGCCTGTCCCCCTGTATGCTGCCTTGGGCCCTATTGATGTCTGGGGCCCTGTGCGCTGCTGGGGCCAGTGTGCTGCCTGGGACCCTGTGAGCTGCTGGGGCCCGATGCTGCCTGTGGCTCCTGTGTGCGACTGGGGCACCGTGTGCTGCCTGGGCCCGTGTGCTGCCTGGTGCCCCTGTGCTCTGCTGGGGCCCTGTGCGCTGCCTGGGGCCCCGTGCACTGCCTGGGGCCTCTGTGCTCTGCCTTGAGCCCTGTGTACAGACTGGGGCCCCTGTGCTCTGCCTGGGGCCCGTGTGTTGCCTGGGGCCCATGTGCTCTGCCTGGGGACCCGTGCACTGCCTGTGGCCCCTGTGCACTGCCTGGGGCCCCGTGCGCTACGTGGGGCCCCTGTGCGCTGCCTGGGGCACCGTGTGCTGCCTGAGGCCCATGTTCTTTGCCTGGGGCCTCGTCTGCTGCCTGCGGGCCCTGTGCGCTGCCGGGGGCCCCGTGCGCTGCCTGAGGGCCCTGTGCATTGCCTGTGGCCCCGTGCACTGCCTGTGGCCCCGTGTGCTGCCTGGGGCCCCGTGTGCTGCCTGGGGCCCCATGTGCTGCCTGGGGCCCCGTGTGCTGCCTATGGCCCCTGTATGCTGCCTTGGGCCCTGTATGCTGTCTGGGGCCCCTGTGTGCTGCCTGGGGCCCCGTATGCTGCCTGGGGCCCCATACGCTGCCTGGGGCCCAGTGTGCCGCCTGGGGCCCCTGTGTGCCGCCTGTAACCCGTGTGCTGCCTGGGGACCAGTGTGCTGCCTGGGGCCCCTGTGTTCCGGCTTGGGCTCCCGTATGCTGCCTGGGGCCCCAAGCGCTGCCTGGGGCCCGGTGTACCGCCTGGGGCCCCTGTGTGCCGCCTGTGACCCGTGTGCTGCCTGGGGCCCTGTACGCTGCCTGCGGCCCCGTGTGCTGCCTGCGGCCCCTGTGCGCTGCCTGGGGCCCCGTGTGCTGCCTGGGGCCCCGTGCGCTGCCTGTGGGCCCTGTGCGCTGCATGGGGCCCCGTGCACTGCCTGGGGCCCTGTGCGCTGCCTGGGGCCCCTGTGCTCTGCCTGGGGCCCTGTGTGCTGCCTGGGCCTGTGCTCTGCCAAGAGCCGTGTGCTGCCAGGAGCCCCGTGCGCTGCCTGCGGCCCCTGTGAACTGCCTGGGGCCCCGTGCACTGCCTGCGGGCCCTGTGCGCTGCCTGCGGGCCCCGTGCACTGCCTGGGGCCCTGAGGGCTGCCTGGGGCCCCTGTCCTCTGCCTGGGGCCCCTGTGCTCTGCCTGTGGCCCCTGTGAGCTGCTTGGGGCCCCGTGCGCTTCCTGTGGCCCATGTGCGCCGCCTGGAGCCCCGTGCACCGCCTGGGCCCTTGTACTCTGCCTGGGGCCCCTGTGCTCTGCCTGGGGCCCCGTGTGCTGCCTGTGGCCCCTGTATGCCGCCTAGGGCCCCATGCGCTGCCTGGGGCCCCGTGTGCTGCCTGTGCCCCCTGTATGCTGCCTGGGGCCCCGTGTGCTGCCTGTGCCCCCTTTATGCTGCCTTGGGCCCTATATGATGTCTGGGGCCCCTGTGCGCTGCCTGGGGACCAGTGTGCTGCCTGGGGCCCCTGTGTGTCGCCTGGGGCCCCGTGTGCTGCCTGTGACCCCTGTGCGCTGCCTGGGGCCCTGTGCGCTGCCAGGGGCTCCGTGTGCTGCCTGAGGCCCCTGTGCTCTGCCTGGGGCCCTGTGCATTGCCTGGGGCCCCTGTGCTCTGCCTGGGGCCCCGTGTGCTGCCTGTGGCCCCTGTATGCCGCCTAGGGCCCATGCGCTGCCTGGGGCCCCGTGTGCTGCCTGTGCCCCCTGTATGCTGCCTTGGGCCCTATATGATTTCTGGGGCCCCTGTACGCTGCCTGGAGACCAGTGTGCTGCCTGGGGCCCTTGTGTGCTACCTGGGGCCCCGTATGCTGCCTGGGGACCCTGTGTTCCGCCTGGGGCCCCGTGTGCTGCCTGTGACCCCTGTGCGCTGCCTGGGGCCCTGAGCGCTGCCTGGGGCTCCGTGTGCTGCCTGAAGCCCCTTGTGTGCTGCCTGTTGCCCCTGTGCGCCGCCTGGGGCCCCGTGTGCTGCCTGGGTCCCCTGTGTGCTGCCTGAGGCCCCGTATGCTGCCTGTGGGCCCGTGCGCTGCCTGGGGCCCCGTGTGCTGCCTGCGGCCCCTGTGCGCTGCCTGGGGCCCCGTGGTCTGCCTGTGGTCCCTGTGCGTTTCCTGTGGCCCCTGTGCGCTGCCTGTTGCCCCTGTGCGCCGCCTAGTGCCCCGTGTGCTGCCTGGGTCCCCTGTGTGCTGCCTGAGGCCCCGTGCGCTGCCTGTGGCCCCGTGCGCTGCCTGGGGCGCCGTGTGCTGCCTGCGGCCCCTGTGCGCTGCCTGGGGCCCCGTGGTCTGCCTGTGGTCCCTGTGCACTTCCTATGGCCCCTGTGCGCTGCTTGGGGCCCCGTGCGCTTCCTGTGGCCCATGTGCGGCGCCTGGAGCCCCGTGCACCGCCTGGGGCCCTTGTACTCTGCCTGGGGCCCCTGTGCTCTGCCTGGGGCCCCGTGTGCTGCCTGTGGCCCCTGTATGCCGCCTAGGGCCCCATGCGCTGCCTGGGGCCCCGTGTGCTGCCTGTGCCCCCTGTATGCTGCCTGGGGCCCCGTGTGCTGCCTGTGCCCCCTGTATGCTGCCTTGGGCCCTATATGATGTCTGGGGCCCCTGTGCGCTGCCTGGGGACCAGTGTGCTGCCTGGGGCCCCTGTGTGTCTCCTGGGGCCCGTGTGCTGCCTGTGACCCCTGTGCGCTGCCTGGGGCCCTGTGCGCTGCCAGGGGCTCCGTGTGCTGCCTGAGGCCCCTGTGCTCTGCCTGGGGCCCTGTGCATTGCCTGGGGCCCCTGTGCTCTGCCTGGGGCCCCGTGTGCTGCCTGTGGCCCCTGTATGCCGCCTAGGGCCCATGCGCTGCCTGGGGCCCCGTGTGCTGCCTGTGCCCCCTGTATGCTGCCTTGGGCCCTATATGATTTCTGGGGCCCCTGTACGCTGCCTGGAGACCAGTGTGCTGCCTTGGGCCCTTGTGTGCTGCCTTGGGCCCCGTATGCTGCCTGGGGACCCTGTGTTCCGCCTGGGGCCCCGTGTGCTGCCTGTGACCCCTGTGCGCTGCCTGGGGCCTTGAGCGCTGCCTGGGGCTCCGTGTGCTGCCTGAAGCCCCTTGTGTGCTGCCTGTTGCCCCTATGCGCCGCCTGGGGCCCCGTGTGCTGCCTGGGTCCCCTGTGTGCTGCCTGAGGCCCCGTATGCTGCCTGTGGGCCCGTGCGCTGCCTGGGGCCCCGTGTGCAGCCTGCGGCCCTGTGCGCTGCCTGGGGCCCCGTGGTCTGCCTGTGGTCCCTGTGCGTTTCCTGTGGCCCCTGTGCGCTGCCTGTTGCCCCTGTGCGCTGCCTGGGGCCCGTGCGCTGCCTGTGATCCCTGTGCCCTGCCTGGTGCCCTGTGTGCTGCCTGGGGCCCTCGTCCTCTGCCTGCGGCCCTGTGCGCTGCCTGTTGCCCCTGTGCGCCGCCTGGGGCCCAGTGCGCTGCCTGTGGCCCCGTGCGCTGCCTGGAGCCCCGTGTGCTGCCTGTGGCCCCATGTGCTGCCTGGGACCCCTGTGCCCTGTGTGCTGCCTGGGGCCCCCGTCCTCTGCCTGCGGCGCCGTGTGCTGCCTGGGGCCCGGTGTGCTGCCTGGTGCCCCTGTGCTCTGCCTGGGGCCCTGTGCGCTGCCTGTTGCCCCTGTGCGCCGCCTGGGGCCCAGTGCGCTGCCTGTGGCCCCGTGCTCTGCCTGGGCCCTTGTGTGCGCCTAGGGCCCATGCGCTGCCTGGGCCCCGTGGCTGGCCCCGTGTGCCTGGGGCCCTGTATGCTGCCTGGGGCCCTTAGATGCTCCTGGGCCCCTGTGCGCTGCCTGGGGACCCAGTGTGCTGCCTGGGCCCCTGTGTCGCGCCTGGGGCCCCGTGTGCTGCCTGTGGCCGCTGTGCGCTGCCTGGGGCCCTGATGCGCTGCCTGGGGCTCCTGTGCTGCCTGAGGCCCCTGTGTGCCGGGCCGTGCGCTGCTGGGCCCCGTGCACTGCCTGGGCCCCGTGGCTGCCTGGGGCCCCGTGTGCTGCCTGGGCCCCTGTGCGCTGCCTGGGGCCCCGTGTGCTGCCTGCGGCCCCTGTGCGCTGCCTGGGGCCCCGTGGTCTGCCTGTGGTCCCTGTGCGTTTCCTGTGGCCCCTGTGCGCTGCCTGTTGCCCCTGTGCGCCACCTGGGGCCCCGTGTGCTGCCTGGGGCCCCTGTGCGCTGCCTGGGGCCCCGTGCGCTGCCTGTGGCCCCGTGCGCTTCCTGGGGCCCCGTGTGCTGCCTGGGCCCCGTGTGCTACCTTTGGCCCCTGTGCTCTGCCTGGGGCCCTGTGTGCTGCATGGGCCCCCTTCACTGACTTGGGCCCCGTGCACTGCCTGGGACCCCTGTGCCCTGCCTGGTGCCCTGTGTGCTGCCTGGGCTCTCGTCCTCTGCCTGCGGCGCCGTGTGCTGCCTGGGGCCCTGTGTGCTGCCTGGTGCCCCTGTGCTCTGCCTGGGGCCCTGTGCGCTGCCTGGGGCCCCGTGCACTGCCTGGGGCCTCTGTGCTCTGCCTGGAGCCCTGTGTATAGCCTGGGGCCCCTGTGCTCTGCCTGGGGCCCTGTGTGTTGCCTGGGGCCCATGTGCTCTGCCTGGGGACCGTGCACTGTCTGTGGCCACTGTGCACTGCCTGGGGCCCCGTGCGCTACGTGAGGCCCCTGTGCGCTGCCTGGGGCACCGTGTGCTGCCTGGGGCCCCTGGCCTTTGCCTGGGGCCTCGTCTGCTGCCCGTGGCCCATGCACTATCTGGGGCCCTGTGTGCTGCCTGCGGCGCCTGTGACTGCCTGGGGCCCCGTGCGCTGCCTGCGGGCTCTGTGCGCTGCCGGGGGCCCCGTGCGCTGCCTGAGGGCCCTGTGCGCTGTATGTGGCCCTGTGCGCTGCCTGGGACCCCGTGTGCTGCCTGTGGCCCCTGTGAGCTGCCTGGGGCCCCGTGAGCTGCCTGGGCCCCGTGCGCTTCCTGCGTGCCCCTGTGTGCTGCCTGTGGCCCCGTGCGCTGCCTGGGGCCCCGTGTGGTGACTGCGGCCCCTGTGCGCTGCAGGGGCCCCGTGCGCTGCCTGGGGCCCTGTGCACTGCCAGCGGGCCCCGTGCGCTGCCTATGGGCCCTGTGCGCTGCATGGGGCCCCGTGCACTGCCTGGGGCCCTGTGCGCTGCCTGGGGCCCCTGTGCTCTGCCTGGGGCCCTGTGTGCTTCCTGGGGCCCCTGTGCTCTGCCAGGAGCCCTATGTGCTGCCAGGAGCCCCGTGTGCTGCCTGGGGCCCCATGCGCTGACTTCGGGCCCCATGCGCTGCCTGGGGCCCCGTGCGCTCTTGGGGCCCCGTGCGCTGCCTGTGGGCCCTGTGCCTGCCTGGGGCCCCTGTGCTCTGCCTGGGGCTCTGTGCGCTGCCTGGGGCCCTGTGCTCTGCCAGGAGCCCCGTGTGCTGCCAGGAGCCCCGTGCGCTGCCTGGGGCCCCGTGCGCTGCCTGCGGCCCCTGTGAGCTACCTGGGGCCCCGTGCGCTGCCTATGGCCCTGTGCGCTGCCTGCGGGCCCCGTGCACTGCCTGGGGCCCCGTGGGCTGCCTGGGGCCCCTGTCCTCTGCCTGGGGTTTTGTGCGGTGACTGGGGCCCCTGTGCTCTGCCTGTGGCCCCTGTGCGCTGCTTGGGGCCCCGTGCGCTTCCTGTGGCCCCTGTGCACAGCCTGGGGCTCCCGTGCACAGCCTGGGGCCCTTATGCTCTGCCTGGGGCCCCTGTGCGCTGCCTGGGGCCCGTGTGCTGCCTGTGCCCCCTGTATGCTGCCTTGGGCCCTATATGATGTCTGGGGCCCCTGTGCGCTGCCTGGGGACCAGTGTGCTGCCTGGGGCCCTTGTGTGCTGCCTGGGGCCCCGTGTGCTGCCTGGGGCCCCTGTGTGCCGACTGGGGCCCCGTGTGCTGCCTGTGACCCCTGTGCGCTGCCTGCGGCCCCTGTGAGCTGCCTGGGGCCCCCTGCACTGCCTGTGGCCCCGTGCGGTGCCTGCGGGCCTTGTGCGCTGCCTGGGGCACCGTGCGCTGCCTGAGGGCCCTGTGCGCTGTATGGGGACCAGTGTGCTGCCTGGGGCTCTTGTGTGCTGCCTGGGGCCCCGTATGCTGCCTGGGGCCCCTGTGTGCCTGACTGGGGCCCCGTGTGCTGCCTGTGACCCCTGTGCGCTGCTTTCGGCCCCTGTGAGCTGCCTGGGGCACCGTGCGCTGCCTGAGGGCCCTGTGCGCTGCATGGGGCCCCGTGCGCTGCCTGGAGCCCCATGTGCTGCCTGGGGCCCCATGTGCTGCCTGCGGCCCCTGTGAGCTGCCTGGGGCCCCCTGCGCTGCCTGGGGCCCCGTGCGCTGCCTGTGGGCCCTTTACGCTGCCTGGGGCCCCGTGCGCTTACTGGGGCCTCGTGTGCTGCCTGGGGCCCTGTGTTCTGCCTGCGGGCCCTGTGCGCTGCCTGGGGCCCCGTGCGCTACCTGGGGACCCTGTGCGCTGACTGGGGCCCCGTGGGCTGCCTGGAACCCCTGTCCTCTGCCTGGGGTTTCGTGTGGTGCCTGGGGCCCCTGTGCTCCGCCTGTGGCCCCTGTGCGCTGCCTGGGGCCCCGTGCGCTTCCTGTGGCACCTGTGCGCCACCTGGGGTCCTGTGCGACTCCTGGGGCCCCTGTGCTCTGCCTGGGGCCTCGTGTTCTGCCTGGGGCCCCTGTGCCCTGCCTGTGGCCCCGTGTGCTGCCTGTGGCCCGTGTATTCCGCCTGGAGCCCCATGTGCTGCCTGGGGCCCCGTGTGCTGCCCATAGTCCCTGTATGCTGCCTTTGGCCCTGTATGCTGTCTGGGGCCCCTGTGTGCTGCCTGGGGCCCCGTATGCTGCCTGGGGCCCCATGCGCTGCCTGGGGCCCGGTGTTCCGCCTGGGGCCCCTGTGTGCCGCCTGTAACCCGTGTGCTGCCTATGGACCAGTGTGCTGCCTGGGGCCCCTGTGTTCTGGCTTGGGCTCCCATATGCTGCCTGGGGCCCCAAGCGCTGCCTGGGGCCCGGTGTGCTGCCTGGGGCCCCTGTGTGCCGCCTGTGACCCGTGTGCTGCCTGGGGCCCTGTGCGCTGCCTGCGGCCAAGTGTGCTGCCTGTGGCCCCTGTGTGCTGCCTGGGGCCCCGTGTGCTGCCTGGGGCCCTGTGTGCTGCCTGTGGCCCCATGCGCTGCCTGCGGGCCCCATGCGCTCCTGGGGCCCTGTGCGCTGCCTGTGGGCCCTGTGCGCTGCATGGGGCCCCGTGCACTGCCTGGGGCCCTGTGCGCTGCCTGGGGCCCCTGTGCTCTGCCTGGGGCCCTGTGTGCTGCCTGGGGCCCTGTGCTCTGCCAGGAGCCCCGTGTGCTACCAGGAGCCCCGTGCGCTGCCTGGGGCCCCGTGCGCTGCCTGCGGCCCCTGTGAGCTGCCTGGGGCCTCGTGCGCTGCCTGGGGCCCCCGTGCGCAGCCTGTGGGCCCTGTGCGCTGCCGGGGGCCCTGTGCGCTGCATGGGGCCCCGTGCGCTGCCTGGGCCCCGTGCGCTGCCTGGGGCCTCGTGTGCTGCCTGCGGCCCCTGTGAGCTGCCTGGGGCCCCATGCGCTGCCTGGGGCCTATTGTGCTGCCTGGGTCCCCTCTGCTCTGCCAGGGGCCCCGTGTGCTGCCTGTGGCCCCAAGCGCTGCCTGGGGCCTGTGTGCTGCCTGCGGCCCCTGTGGGCTGCCTGGCCCCCGTGCGCTGCCTGGGGCCTAGTGTGCTGCCTGGGGCCCCTCTGCTCTGCCAGGGGCCCCGTGTGCTGCCTGTGGCCCCATGCGCTGCCTGCGGCCTCTGTGCGCTGCCTGGGGCCTCGTGCGCTTCCTGTGGCCCCTGTGCACCACCAGGGGCCCCGTGAGCCACCTGGGGCCCCTGTGCTCTGCCTGGGGCCTTGTGTGGAGCCTGGGGCCCCTGTGCTCTGCCTGGGGCCCCGTGTGATGCCTGGGGCCTCTGTGCGCTGCCTTGGGCTCCGTGCGCTACCTGTGGCCCCTATGCGCCACCTGGGGCCCCATGTGCTACCTGTGGCCCCTGTGCTCCGCCTGGGGCACCATGCGCTACCTGTGGCCCCTCTGCTTTGCCTGGGGCCCCAAGCGCTGCCTGTGGCCCCGTGTTATGCCTGGGGCCCCTGTGCTCTGCCTGGGGCGCCGTGTGCTGCCTGGGGCCCCTGTGTGCAGCCTGGGGCCCCGCATGCTGCCTGTGGCATCATACGCTGCCTGGGGCCCGGTGTGACGCCTGAGGCCCCGTATGCTGCCTGTGGCCTCATGCACTACTTGGGGCCCTGTGTGCTGCCTGTGGCCCCTGTGTGCTGTCAGGAGCCCCGTATGCTGTCTGTGACCCCTGTACGCTGCCTGGGGTCCTGTGCGCTGCCTGGGGCCCCTGTGCTCTGCCTGGTGCCCTGTGTGCTGCCTGGGGCCTCGTGCACTGCCTGGGGCCCCGTGCACGGCCTGTGGCCCCTGTGCTCTGCCTGGGGCCCTGTGTGCTGCCTGGGGCCCCTGTCCTCTGCCTGCGGCGCCGTGTGCTGCCTGGGGCCCCGTGTGCTGCCTGGTGCCCCGTGTGCTGCCTGGTGCCCCTGTGCTCTGCATGGGGCCCTGTGCGCTGCCTGGGGCCCTGTGCGCTGCCTGGGGTCCCTGTGCTCTGCCTGGGGCCCTGTGTGCTGCCTGGGGCCCCTGTGCTGCCTGTGGCCCCTGTGTGCTGTCAGGAGCCCCGTATGCTGTCTGTGACCCCTGTACGCTGCCTGGGTCCTGTGCGCTGCCTGGGGCCCCTGTGCTCTGCCTGGTGCCCTGTGTGCTGCCTGGGGCCTCGTGCACTGCCTGGGCCCGTGCACGGCCTGTGGCCCCTGTGCTCTGCCTGGGGCCCTGTGTGCTGCCTGGGGCCCCCGTCCTCTGCCTGCGGCGCCGTGTGCTGCCTGGGGCCCCGTGTGCTGCCTGGTGCCCCGTGTGCTGCCTGGTGCCCCTGTGCTCTGCATGGGGCCCTGTGCGCTGCCTGGGGCCCTGTGCGCTGCCTGGGTCCCTGTGCTCTGCCTGGGGCCCTGTGTCCCTCCTGGGGCCCCGTGTGCTGCCTGTGGCCCCTGTGTGCTGTCAGGAGCCCCGTATGCTGTCTGTGACCCCTGTACGCTGCCTGGGTCCTGTCGCTGCCTGGGGCCCCTGTGCTCTGCCTGGTGCCCTGTGTGCTGCCTGGGGCCTCTGTGCACTGCCTGGGGCCCCGTGCACGGCCTGTGGCCCCTGTGCTCTGCCTGGGGCCCTGTGTGCTGCCTGGGGCCCCGTCCTCTGCCTGCGGCGCCGTGTGCTGCCTGGGGCCCCGTGTGCTGCCTGGTGCCCCGTGTGCTGCCTGGTGCCCCTGTGCTCTGCATGGGGCCCTGTGCGCTGCCTGGGGCCCTGTGCGCTGCCTGGGGTCCCTGTGCTCTGCCTGGGGCCCTGTGTGCTGCCTGGGGCCCCTGTGCTCTGCCAGGAGCCCCGTGTGCTTCCAGGAGCCCCGTGCGCTGCCTGGGGCCCCGTGCGCTGCCTGCGGTCCCTGTGAGCTGCCTGGGGCCCCGTGCGCTGCCTGCGGTCCCTGTGAGCTGCCTGGGGCCCCGTGCGCTGCCTGCGGGCACTGTGCGCTGCCTGGAGCCCCGTGGGCTGCCTGGGGCCCCTGTCCTCTGCCTAGGGTTTCGTGCGGTGCCTGGGGCCCCTGCGCTCTGCCTGTGGCCCCTGTGCACTGCTTGGGCCCCGTGCGCTTCCTGTGGCCCCTGTGCGCCTCCTGTGGCCCCTGTGCGCCGCCTGGGGCCCCGTGCACCGCCAGGGGCCCCTGTGCTCTGCCTGGGGCCTCGTGTTCTGCCTGGGGCCCCTGTGCTCTGCCTGGGGCCCCGTGTGCTGCCTGTGGCCCCTGCATGCCGCCTAGGGCCCATGCGCTGCCTGGGGCCCGTGTGCTGCCTGTGCCCCCTGTATGCTGCCTTGGGCCCTATATGATGTCTGGGGCCCCTGTGCGCTGCCTGGGGACCATTGTGCTGCCTGGGGCCCCTGTGTTCCGCCTGGGTCCCCGTGTGCTGCCTGTGACCCCTGTGCGCTGCCTGGGGCCTGAGCGCTGCCTGGGGCTCCGTGTGCTGCCTGAGGCCCCTGTGTGCTGCCTGTTGCCCCGTGCACCGCCTGGGCCCCGTGTGCTGCCTGGGTCCCCTGTGTGCTGCCTGAGGCCCCGTGCGCTGCCTGTGGCCCCGTGCGCTGCCTGGGGCCCCGTGTGCTGCCTGCGGCCCCTGTGCGCTGCCTGGGGCCCCGTGGTCTGCCTGTGGTCCCTGTGCGCTTCCTATGGCCCCTGTGCACTGCTTGGGGCCCCGTGCACTTTCTGTGGCCCCTGTGCGCCCATGCGCTTCCTGTCACCCCTGTGTGCCGCCTGGGGCCCCGTGCACCGCCTGGGGCCCCTGTGCTCTGCCTGGGGCCCCTGTGTTCGGCCTGGGGCCCCGTGTGCTGCCTGTGGCCCCTGTATGCCGCCTAGGGCCCATGCGCTGCCTAGGGCCTCGTGTGCTGCCTGTGCCCCCTGTATGCTGCCTTGGGCCCTATATGATGTCTGGGGCCCCTGATCGCTGCCTGGGGACCAGTTTGCTGCCTGGGGCCCTTGTGTGCTACCTGGGGCCCCGTATGCTGCCTGGAGCCCCTGTGTTCCGCCTGGGGCCCCGTGTGCTGCCTGTGACCCCTGTGCGCTGCCTGGGGCCCTGAGCGCTGCCTGGGGCTCCGTGTGCTGCCTGAGGCCCCTGTGTGCTGCCTGTTGCCCTGTGCGCCGCCTGGGGCCCCGTGTGCTGCCTGGATCCCCTGTGTGCTGCCTGAGGCCCCGTGCGCTGTCTGTGGCCCCGTGCGCTGCCTGGGGCCCCGTGTGCTGCCTGCGGCCCCTGTGCGCTGCCTGGGGCCCCGTGGTCTGACTGTGGTCCCTGTGCGCTTCTGTGATGAACGGGCACACAGTCCGCCACACGGTAGCCCGGGGGTCACGGCTTGTGATCCCACGCTGCCACCACATGTGATGGAACGTGCACACACACGACGCTGCTGCCGTCCGACCCAGTAAACTGCAGGGATTTATAACTATCCCACTTCCACTTAGGAACTTGCAGCTCTCTGGCGCCCCCCTTACCCTCAGGTCAGTCAGGGAACTGCACCTAGGATAATTGGTCGCCAGACGGGTCACTTGGATGTGTGCTGGCTATTGGGCACGCTGCAGTGAGGGAATTATAATTACTCCTGGCTGCAGCCAGGCAGTACCCTTATAAACCCCGCTGCGTCACTGCCAGCGTCACCCAATAGATTAACACTTTACACCCCTTTCTTTTAGCTGCCACCAGCTACGGGTTTGACTTAATACACATTTATCAAGAGGGTCCGTAGCAACCCCAAAACAGTAGCGTAGTACGTCAGGCACGTGAAAATTCGTTTATAGAGCAGGAAAAACAAACTAATAAATTTATAGGTTTATTCCTTAAAAACAGGCAATGCTTATATAATATAAAAAGATGTAACAAACTGAGACAATATCGTTATGTACAGATGCAGTTATAAAATAAAATGGGATTAAGAATGAAAGATAACTCACATGGTTGTTAGATCATTACAGGCAAGCCAGGCTGGGGGAAGGAGCCACACGTCATAGTTCATTGGGAGATCTCTTACTCAGCACATCCCAGCAGAAAGACTCCTGGTAAGGAACTTCACTGTAAGACTTATGCATGTCAGCTTCTGACCTCACAAAAAGGGCTGGTCCTCTAGCCACCTCCCCTGGCTGCAAGCTATGGTTTGAGCTCTGCAATATCATAAGGTTCATAACTCGGCGGGGAACTCTAGCAGAATAACGGCAGACCTATCAATGATCTTGCTTTGAAATAATGGTTCAAATGAACCCAAACTTGGGTGACATAGCTCATGGGGCACCCGAGAATTCCATTTCTCGGGCTCTGTTGGAGTTACGGGTTCACCGGTACCACGGGAACGATGCCCGTCGGCGCATGGTTCAACACAGTGACGTTCGTGTTTCTAGCGAATGCTCCCACCGTGTTATTAACCAAAAAAGAATGAATACTCCAACATGGCTGCTATAGGAAGAAAGCACGTGTTCGGACAATGCAGGACCCCTGCGGTGAAGCGGGAAAACTTCCAGCACTGGCAGCTCACATTACACTGCCTGAGTGCAGGCTGACAGGGGGGGAAGGGAGAAGTAGGAGAGCTGCAGAGAGAAGGAGGGCTTTCAGCAGTACAAAAAAAAAAAGAGATGAGGACAGCAATTCCAGCACAGCACTCATCACACCTCCCCCCCTTTGAGGGCGCTACGGAGGCATGACCTGTCGGTAATCCGACATGCGCACCTCAGCGGGTTCGCCACGTCGTGATAACCCATCAGCATTCCCATGATCACTGCCTTTCTTGTGTTGTACGGCAAAATCATACTGCTGCAGGGCAAGGCTCCAGCGTAGCAACCTACCATTGGTTCCGGACACTGTGTGCAGCCAGCTCAGAGGGTTGTGGTCGGTGACCACCTTGAAGGTGCGCCCGTACAGGTATGGCTGCAAACGTTGCAGTGCCCAGACCATGGCCAGGCACTCCTTCTCGATGGTGGAGTATGCCACTTCCCTTGGCAGAAGTTTCCGGCTCAGGTACAACACGAGGTGCTCCTGGTCCCCCGAATCAACCTGGCTGAGTACAGCACCGAGGCCAAATTCGCTGGCATCAGTCTGTACCAGGAAGGGCCGACTGCTGTCGATGGCTCTCAACACTGGAGAGCTGCACAGGGCTGTTTTCAAAGCTCGGAATGCCGCCTCACAGCCATCTGTCCAGTTGACTGTTTGGGGTAGACCGCCTTGGTGAGGTCCGTCAAGGGTTTTGCAATGGCGCTATAGTTCGGTACGAAACGCCTATAGTACCCTGCAGTGCCCAGGAAGGACTTCACCTGCTTTTTGGTCCTGGGGGTGGGCCAGGACACGATCGCGTCCACTTTCTCGGGCTCTGGACTCATGGATCCCCCCCCTACCCGGTGCCCAGGTAGTGGACCTCCCTCATGCCCATCTGGCATTTTCCCGGCTTGATGGTCAGACCTGCCTGGTGAATACGCTTGAGCACCTCCTGGAGATGCTGAAGGTGTTCCTCCCAGGTGGACTGAAGACGGCAATGTCGTCCAGGTACGCCACAGCGTACTCCTCCAGTCCCTGAAGCAGGTGGTTGACCGTCCGCTGAAAAGTGGCAGGGGCATTCTTCATGCCGAAAGGCATGACCGTGGACTCGTACAGTCCAAAAAGGGTGATAAAGGCAGATTTCTCCTGCGCCGCAGGGCTCAGGGGAATCTGCCAGTATCCCCGGCTCAAATCCATGATGGATATGTACTTGGCATTCGCCAACCGCTCCAGCAGATCCTCGATGCGTGGCATTGGGTGCGCATCAGAGGTAGTGATGGCGTTGAGCCCCCTGTAGTCCACGCAGAACCGGGTGGTCCGATCCTTTTTTGGCACGAGAACTACAGGTGAGGCCCACGCGCTTTTGGACTGCCGGATCACCCCCAGCTGCAACATCTCATGGATCTCCTGGCGCATAATCTGCTGCACTTCCTCAGAGATCCGATAAGGTGTCCGCCGTAACGGGGCGTGATTCCCGGTGTCCACCTCGTGGACTGCCAACTCGGTCCTTCCGGGTCGGTTCGTGAACTCGGCCCGGAAGGGTTCCAGAGTGGTCAGCAACTGCAACCGCTGGGAGACGGTTAGCGAGGCATTTACCTCCATGTCCTCAATGGACCCATTGGCATTAGCTTGGGCCAGCATGTCTAGGAGGGGATCCTCTTCCCCGTCCTCGGGCAGATTGCAGACCGGTAGGACGCAGGCTTCACGTTCGTGATGGGCCTTCATCATGTTGACGTGAAAGGCCTTGCGCCTACCCCGAGTGTGGTCAAGCGTGACCACGTAGGTGGCTGGGTTGAGCTGTTGGTGCACGACGTACGGGCCTTCCCAGGCTGCTGAAGCTTATCCTTTGGTACGGGGACCAGCACCCACACCTTTTGACCCACCTGGTAGGTCCGCTCCCGGGCGTTCTGGTCGTACCAGTGCTTCTGGTCAGCCTGAGCCTGCGTCATGTTGTCATGCACCAACTGTGTCAAGGTCTGCATCTTGTCGCGGAAGCGCATGACATAATCCACGATGGACACTTCCGTGGGGTTTGGCTCATCTTCCCAGGATTCTCTTATCAACCCAAGGGGTCCCCGGACTCGCCTACCATACAGGAGCTCGAAGGGGGAGAACCCCGTCGAGGCCTGCGGGACTTCTCTGTAGGCAAATAGCAGGTGTGGGAGGTACCGCTCCCAATCGCGTCCCTGGGTCTCAACCAGCATGCGGAGCATCTGTTTGAGGGTACCGTTAAAGCGCTCACACAAACCATTGGTCTGTGGGTGATACGCACTCGATACCATACGCGTCACCTGCATTTTGCTGCAGAGAGCCTTCATTAGGCGAGACATAAATTGAGTCCCTTGATCGGTAAGCATCTCCCTGGGAAACCTACCCGTGAAAAGATGGTCACCAGTGCATCCGCCACCTTATCTGCCCTAGTTGAGGACAGAGCTACCGCCTCCGGTACCGGGTAGCGTAGTCTACCACAGTAAGGATGTATTGCTTTCCAGAGCTGCTGGGGATGGCCAGCGGGCCCACAATGTCCACCGCGATCCTCTGGAAAGGCTCCTCTATCACTGGCAACGGGATCAGGGGAGCCTTAAGAGCAGGCCCCGCCTTCCCCACTCTTTGACAGGTGATACAGGAGCGGCAGTAGTTAGTCACATCTGTCCCCATCTTGGGCCAATAGAAGTGTTGAGACAGCCGTGCCTTAGTTTTGCTGATCCCCAAGTGTCCAGCGAGTGGAATCTCATGGGCAATCCTCAACAACTCACCTCGGAACTGGTGCGGGACGACCAGCTGTTTCCCCCTCAACCACTCCTTTTGGGAATCTCCGGGTACTGTCTCCCGGTACAACCTTCCTCGTTCCCAGAACACCCTCTCCTTATCAGTCACGGAGGTGGGCATCTCGGCGAGGTGCCTCAAGTTCCCCAGGCTCGCATCTGAGTGCAGAGCGGCCTGGAACTCCTGGCTGGAGGCAGCCAGAAGTGACATCAGGGTTCCTTCCTCACTGGGACCCTCTGGGACCGGCTCTGGGTCCACCTCTGGTTCAGTCTCTCCTGTAGCGGAGGAGGGTCCAGATGGCAGGGCGCTACCTGCGATCCGGGCACTCTGACTGCGGGTGACAGCAGCTACATATGCAGTCTCCCCGGGGATTTCTATAGACCCATCAGCCTGCGCTGCTATGGGCTCTACCTCCCCATCCACCCCCAACACTTCAGGAGCAGTGCTACTTATGGGCCAGTTACCTTCCTCAGTGGCACTGGTCAGTTCATGGCGTCACCTTCCTCCCGGTTCCCATGCACCTCCCCATTTCCTTGAGCACTGTCGCTTGCTCCTGCTAGGGGTTCCTCAGCCATCTCACTCCGCAGAGCGACGGGACTGAACGCTCCTGTACCTGTGGACACATCTACCACTTCAGAGAAAGGGTTAACAGATTCAGATGGCACAGATACATCACTATCAACATCAGTCCTAGGGAAAGAAAGGTTATCAGTTGCATCATCACTTCGCAAAGCATTAGCAGGTAACACAATCAGTTTCCCATCATCATCAACATCAACATCATGGTCAACGTTAACCTTATTATCAGATTGGGAAGGGGTGTCAGGGACATAGTACGCCACCATCCTCCCCAGATCAGTCCCCAATAAAACATCAGTGGGCAGGTTTTCGGACACCCCCACTTCCTTCACCCCGCTCCCGGCACCCCAGTCAATGAAAACTCGGGCTATCGGCAAGGGGTAGTGGACACCCCCAATCCCTGTGACAGTTAAGGTTTTCCCCAGAATCAACTCTTCAGGGGCCGCCAGTTCGGGTCGGATGAGGGTTCGTTCAGCCCCGGTGTCCTTGAGGCCTGTAGCAAGACGGGCCCCCACGCGGACGGGCTGCACGTTGTCATCAACCCTCCCCACCACACCACCCACCAAAAGAACAGAGGCGTTGGGCCCGGAGGCCTTGGCTGGGGGGTTCTTCTGCCTCTCCGGACAGGTGGCGCTGATGTGACCAGTCCTTTTACAGGAGAAACACTGGCGGGGGTCTGATGTAGGCCTGGCGCTGGCAAAGGGGATAGTGCCTCCAGAGGGACGACTGGCAGAGGCACTGGGGTTTGTTGCAGGCTTACCCCCTCCCCAGCGGGTGGTGACGGCTTCCGCACCTCGGGTTTCCGGTTGGCCTCATAGCTGTCGGCGATCCGGGCTGTTGTGACCGCGTCCTCTGGTTCTCGGTCCAGGATGAACTGTCGGACCTCAGCTGGGCACAGATGCAGGAACTGGTCTTTGATCATCAAGTCTTTCAGCTCCGCATAGGTGTCAACTGACAGTCCCTGGATCCACTGGTCAAAGTGGTCCTGAGTCCTTGCACCACATCGCTATAACTGTCGTGTGGGCCACGTTGGAGGTTCCGGAACTTCTTTCGGTATACCTCAGGGGTTAGCTGGTACTTGGCAATCAGGGCCTGCTTGATGGCCTGATAGTTGTCATCTTGATCCGGCGTGAGTGAAGCAAACGCCTCCAGAGCTTTGCCCTTTAGCCCGGGAGTGAAGTACCTGGCCCATTGGTTGTCAGGCAGCCGGTACTGTCTGCAGACTTTCTCAAAGGCCCGCAGAAAAGTGTCCAAGTCTCCGTCCTTTTCCATCACGGGAAAGTGCTCCGGCCGGGGCTTGGGACTCTGAGCGCTGCTGGGCACACTGCTCTGGGCTGTGGAGGGCATTGCCCCTTGTCTGAGCAGCTCCAGTTCATGGGCTCTCTGAGCTTCCCGCTCGGCTCTCTCAGCCTCCCGCTCGGCCCTCTCGGCCTCTCGCTGGGCTCTCTCGGCCTCTCGCTGGTTGGCCTCTCGCTGGTCGGCTCTCTCTTGAGCTTTCTGGATCAGCTTCAGGCGTTCTTCATGGTCGTCAGTGGAGAGTCCCGCCAGGGCCGCCTGCAGGTAAGGGTCCATCCCGCCCTGGGTGTAAGCAGTCAGGGGTTGGGCCTCTGCTCCTGCGGACACCACCTTGGCTTGGGCCGGCTCCTGCGCCCTCCTCGCTCTGAGCTTGGTCCCGTGCCATCAGGGCCTGGATCACTGCGGCCTTGGTTTGGTCCATGGGGACAATCTGCCTCCACTCGCATATGGCTAGAAGAGTTTCCCTGCTACTCCGATTATACCAGTCGAATCCCCTCGTAGCCATGGTTGCCAAATAAAAGATAGGATAGAAAAACAAAGAGAAGGGAGGGGTAACCGCAAGTACACACAATTGTCTCAGGACTAATAAACACTGAGTCTGTTCTCCAAAACTTTAGCTGCAGGGTCGCTGAAGAACCGTGCAAGTTTTTTAGTGAATGGAATGATTGCTCAAACCAGATCACTAATGCTCTATAATCCCACCGCTGCCACCAATATGTGATGAACGGGCACACAGTCCGCCACACGGTAGCCCGGGGGTCACAGCTTGTGATCCCACCGCTGCCACCACATGTGATGGAACGTGCACACACACGACGGCTGCTGCCGTCCGACCCAGTAAACTGCAGGGATTATAAACTATCCCACTTCCACTTAGGAACTTGCAGCTCTCTGGCGCCCCCCTTACCCTCAGGTCAGTCAGGGAACTGCACCTAGGATAATTGGTCGCCAGACGGGTTGGATGTGGCTGGCTATGGGCACGCTGCAGTGAGGGAATTATAATTACTCCTGGCTGCAGCCAGGCAGTACCCTTATAAACCCCGCTGCGTCACTGCCAGCGTCACCCAATAGATTAACACTTTACACCCCTTTCTTTTAGCTGCCACCAGCTACGGGTTTGACTTAATACACAATTTATCAAGATGGTCCGTAGCAACCCCAAAACAGTAGCGTAGTACGTCAGGCACGTGAAAATTCGTTTATAGAGCAGGAGAAACAAACTAATAAATTTATAGGTTTATTCCTTAAAAACAGGCAATGCTTATATAATATAAAAAGATGTAACAAACTGAGACAATATCGTTATGTACAGATGCAGTTATAAAATAAAATGGGATTAAGAATGAAAGATAACTCACATGGTTGTTAGATCATTACAGGCAAGCCAGGCTGGGGGAAGGAGCCACACGTCATAGTTCATTGGGAGATCTCTTAGGCCTGTTTCACACATCCGGCGGGCGCCTAAACGGCGCCCCCGGCATTTTACCGCAGCGCCGCATGTGAAAAGCTTTCACACTTCCGGCGCCCAAAATGCTTTTTTTTGCCGGATGGTTTCTGATGCTTGGAGAGATAAGAAACCATCCGGCAAAAAAAAAAAACGTTACATGCAGCGTTTTTTCCGGACGCCGCAATGTACATTTGCGCCGCATCCGGACAAAACCGCATGCAACGCATTGACATGCGGCGCCATGCGGCGCTAATGCATGTCAATGCGAAAAAAGCCGCATGCGGCGCATCAGATTTTCAGATGCGGCGCTGCGGGAAAATGCCGGGGGCGCCGCAAGGGGAAAAACGGATGTGTGAAACTAGCCTTACTCAGTACATCCCAGCAGAAAGACTCCTGGTAAGGAACTTCACTGTAAGACTTATGCATGTCAGCTTCTGACCTCACAAAAAGGGCTGGTCCTCTAGCCACCTCCCCTGGCTGCAAGCTATGGTTTGAGCTCTGCAATATCATAAGGTTCATAACTCGGCGGGGAACTCTAGCAGAATAACGGCAGACCTATCAATGATCTTGCTTTGAAATAATGGTTCAAATGAACCCAAACTTGGGTGACATAGCTCATGGGGCACCCGAGAATTCCATTTCTCGGGCTCTGTTGGAGTTACGGGTTCACCGGTACCACGGGAACGATGCCCGTCGGCGCATGGTTCAACACAGTGACGTTCGTGTTTCTAGCGAATGCTCCCACCGTGTTATTAACCAAAAAAGAATGAATACTCCAACATGGCTGCTATAGGAAGAAAGCACGTGTTCGGACAATGCAGGATCCCTGCGGTGAAGCGGGAAAACTTCCAGCACTGGCAGCTCACATTACACTGCCTGAGTGCAGGCTGACAGGGGGGGAAGGGAGAAGTAGGAGAGCTGCAGAGAGAAGGAGGGCTTTCAGCAGTACAAAAAAAAAGAGATGAGGACAGCAATTCCAGCACAGCACTCATCACAGCTTCCTATGCCCCTGTGCGCTGCCTGTTGCCCCTGTGCGCCGCCTGGGGCTCCGTGCGCTGCCTGGGGCCCCGTGTGCTGCCTGGGGCCCCATGTGCTACCTGAGGCCCCTGTGCTCTGCCTGGGGCCCTGTGTGCTGCATGGGGCCCCGTGCACTGACTTGGGCCCCGTGCACTGCCTGGGACCCCTGTGCGCTGCCTGGGGCCCTGAGCGCTGCCTGGGGCTCCGTGTGCTGCCTGAGGCCCTGTGTGCTGCCTGTTGCCCCTGTGTGCCGCCTGGGGCACCGTGTGCTGCCTGGGTCCCCTGTGTGCTGCCTGAGGCCCCATGCGCTGCCTGTGGCCCCGTGCGCTGCCTGGGGCCCCGTGTGCTGCCTGTGGCCCCATGCGCTGCCTGGGGCCCCGTGTGCTGCCTGCGGCCCCTGTGCGCTGCCTGGGGCCCCGTGGTCTGCCTGGGGCACCGTGTGCTGACTGCGGCCGCTGTGCGCTGCCTGGGGCCCCGTGCGCTGCCTGCAGGCCCCGTGCGCTGCATGGGCCCCGTGCACTGCCTGGGGCCCCGTGCGCTGCCTGGGGCCCCGTGCGCTGCCTGTGGGCCCTGTGCGCTGCCTGGGGCCCCGTGCTGCTGCCTGGGGTCTTGTGAGCTGCCTGGGGCCCTGTGCTCTACCTGGGGCCCCGTGCGCTGCCTGGGGCCTCGTGGGCTGCCTGGTACCCCTGTGCGCCACCTGAGGCCCTGTGCGATGCCTGGGGCCCCGTGGGCTGCCTGGGACCCCTGTGCTCCGCCTGTGACACCTGTGCGCTGCCTGGGGCCCTGTGTGCTGCCTGGGGCCCCCATCCTCTGCCTGCGGCGCCGTGTGCTGCCTGGGGCCCCGTGTGCTGCCTGGTGCCCCTGTGCTCTGCCTGGAGCCCTGTGTGCTGCCTGGGTCCCATGTGCTCTGCCTCGGGTCCCGTGCACTGTCTGTGGCCCCTGTGCTCTGCCTGGGGTCCCATGCACTGCCTGTTGCCCCTGTGCACTGCCTGGGGCCCTGTGCGCTACCTGGGGCCCTGTGCGCTGCCTAGGGCACCGTGTGCTGCCTGGGGCCCCTGTCCTTTGCCTGCCTGGGGCCTCGTCTGCTGCCTGGGGTCCTTGTGCTCTGCCAGGGGCCCCGTGTGCTGCCTGTGGCTCCATGCACTTGCTGGGGCCCCGTGTGCTGCCTGCGGCCCCTGTGCGCTACCTGGGGCCCCGTGCGCAGCCTGCGGGCCCTGTGCGCTGCCGGGGGCCCTGTGCGCTGCATGGGGCCCCGTGCATTGCCTGGGGCCCCGTGTGCTGCCTGCGGCCCCTGTGAGCTGCCTGGGGCCCCGTGCACTGCCTGGGGCCTATTGTGCTGCCTGGGTCCCCTCTGCTCTGCCAGGGGCCCCGTGTGCTGCCTGTGGCCCCATGCGCTGCCTGCGGCCTCTGTGCGCTGCCTGGGGCCTCGTGCGCTTCCTGTGGCCCCTGTGCACCACCAGGGGCCCCGTGAGCCACCTGGGGCCTCTGTGCTCTGCCTGGGGCCCTGTGTGGTGCATGGGGCCCCTGTGCTCTGCCTGGGGCCCCGTGTGCTGCCTGGGGCCTCTGTGCGCTGCCTTGGGCTCAGTGCGCTGCCTGGGGCCCCTGTGCGATGCATGGGGCCCCGTGCGCTATCCCTGGGGCCCCATGTGCTACCTGTGGCCCCTGTGCTCCGCCTGGGGCACCATGCGCGTACCTGCGGCCCCTCTGCTTTGCCTGGGGCCCCAAGCGCTGCCTGTGGCCCCGTGTTCTGCCTGGGGCCCCTGTGCTCTGCCTGGGGCAGCCGTGTGCTGCCTGGGGCCCCTGTGTGCAGCCTGGGGCCCCGTGTGCTGCCTGGGGCCTCTGTGCGCTGCCTTGGGCTCAGTGCGCTGCCTGGGGCCCCTGTGCGATGCATGGGGCCCCATGTGCTAACTGTGGCCCCTGTGCTCCGCCTGGGGCACCATGCGCTACCTGCGGCCCCTCTGCTTTGCCTGGGGCCCCAAGCGCTGCCTGTGGCCACGTGTTCTGCCTGGGGCCCCTGTGCTCTGCCTGGGGCGCCATGTGCTGCCTGGGGCCCCTGTGTGCAGCCTGGGGCCCCGTATGCTGCCTGTGGCATCATACGCTGCCTGGGGCCTGGTGTGACGCCTGAGGCCCCGTATGCTGCCTGTGGCCTCATGCACTACCTGGGGCCCTGTGTGCCTCCTGGGGCCCCGTGTGCTGCCTGTGGCCCCTGTGTGACTCAGGAGCCCCGTATGCTGTCTGTGACCCCTGTACGCTGCCTGGGGTCCTGTGCGCTGCCTGGGGCTCCGTGTGCTGCCTGAGGCCCCTGTGCTCTGCCTGGTGCCCTGTGTGCTGCCTGGGGCCTTGTGCACTGCCTGGGGCCCTGTGCGCTGCCTGGGGCCCTGTGCGCTGCCTGGGGCCCCGTGGGCTGCCTGGGGCCCCTGTCCTCTGCCTAAGGTATCGTGCGCTGCCTGGGGCCCTGTGCGCTGTCTGGGGTCCCTGTGCTCTGCCTGGGGCCCTGTGTGCTGCCTGGGGCCCTTGTGCTCTGCCAGGAGCCCCGTGTGCTGCCAGGAGCCCCGTGCACTGCCTGCGGTCCCTGTGAGCTGCCTGGTGCCCTGTGCGCTGCATTTGGACCCTATGTGCTGCATGGGGCCCTGTGCACTGCCTGGGGCCCTGGTGGTTTCTCTGCCTGGGGCCCTGTTGCTGCCTGGGGCCCCTGTGCTCTGCCAGGAGCCCCGTGTGCTGCCAGGAGCCCCGTGCGCTGCCTGGGGCCCGTGCGCTGCCTGCGGTCCCTGTGAGCTGCCTGGGGCCCCGTGCCTGCCTGCGGGCCCTGTGCACTGCCTGGGGCCCTGTGCGCTGCCTGGGGTCCCTGTGCTCTGCCTGGGGCCCCTGTGCCTGTGCCCAGGAGCCCCGTGTGCTGCCAGGAGCCCCGTGCGCTGCCTGGGGCCCCGTGCGCTGCCTGCGGTCCCTGTGAGCTGCCTGGGGCCCCGTGCGCTGCCTGCGGTCCCTGTGAGCTGCCTGGGGCCCGTGCGCTGCCTGCGGTCCCTGTGAGCTGCCTGGGGCCCCGTGCGCTGCCTGCGGGCCCTGTGCGCTGCCTGGGGCCCCGTGGCTGCCTGGGGCCCCTGTCCTCTGCCTAAGGTTTCGTGCGCTGCCTGGGGCCCTGTGCACTGTCTGGGGTCCCTGTGCTCTGCCTGGGGCCCTGTGTGCTGCCTGGGGCCCTTGTGCTCTGCCAGGAGCCCCGTGTGCTGCCAGGAGCCCCGTGCACTGCCTGCAGTCCCTGTGAGCTGCCTGGTGCCCCGTGCGCTGCCTTTGGACCCTATGTGCTGCATGGGGCCCTGTGCACTGCCTGGGGCCCTGTGTGCTGCCTGGGGTCCCTGTGCTCTGCCTGGGGCCCTGTTTGCTGCCTGGGGCCCCTGTGCTCTGCCAGGAGCCCCGTGTCCTGCCAGGAGCCCCGTGCGCTGCCTGGGGCCCCGTGCGCTGCATGCGGTCCCTGTGAGCTGCCTGGGGCCCCGTGCGCTGCCTGCGGTCCCTGTGAGCTACCTGGGGCCCCGTGCGCTGCCTGCGGGCCCTGTGCACTGCCTGCGGGCCCTGTGCGCTGCCTGGGGCCCCGTGGGCTGCCTGGGGCCCCTGTCCTCTGCCTAAGGTATCGTGCGCTGCCTGGGGCCCTGTGCGCTGTTTGGAGTCCCTGTGCTCTGCCTGGGGCCCTGTGTGCTGCCTGGGGCCCCTGTGCTCTGCCAGGAGCCCCGTGCGCTGCCAGGAGCCCCGTGCGCTGCCTGGGGCCCCGTGCGCTGCCTGCGGTCCCTGTGAGCTGCCTGGTGCCCCGTGCGCTGCCTGCGGTCCCTGTGAGCTGCTTTGGGCCCCGTGCGCTGCCTGGGGCCCCGTGGGCTGCCTGGGACCCCTGTCCTCTGCCTGGGGTTTTGTATGATGCCTGGGGCCCCTGTGCTCCGCTGTGGCCCCTGTGCGCTGCCTGGGCCCTGTGCGATGCCTGGGGCCCCTGTGCTCTGCCTGGGGCCTCGTGTTCTGCCTGGGGCCCCTGTGCTCTGCCTGTGGCCCCGTCTGCTGGCTGTGGCCCGTGTATTCCACCAGGAGCCCCATGTGCTGCCTGGGGCCCCGTGTGCTGCCTATGGCCCCTGTATGCTGCCTTGGGCCCTGTATGATGTCTGGGGCCCCTGTGCGCTGCCTGGGGACCAATGTTCTGCCTGGGGCCCCTGTGTGCTGCCTGGGGCCCCGTATGCTGCCTGGGGCACGGTGCGCTGCCTGGGGCCCGTGTGCTGCCTGCGGCCCCTGTGCGCTGCCTGGGGCCGCGTGTGCTGCCTGGGGCCCCTGTGCGCTGCCTGTAACCCGTGTGCTGCTGGGGCCCGTGTGCTGCCTGGGGCCCCGTGCGCTGCCTGTGGGCCCCGTGCGCTGCCTGTGGGCCCTGTGCGCTGCATGGGGCCCCGTGCACTGCCTGGGACCTTGTGCGCTGCCTGGGGCCCCTGTGCTCTGCCTGGGGCCCTGTGTGCTGCCTGGGGCCCTGTGCTCTGCCTGCGGCCCCTGTGCGCTGCCTGGGGCCCTGTGCGCTGCCTGGGGCCCTGTGCGCTGCCTGTGGCCTGTGTGCTGCCTGGGGCCCCGTGTGCTGCCTGCGGCCCCTATGCGCTGCCTGGGGCCCCGTGCGCTGCCTGCAGGCCCCGTGCACTGCCTGGGGCCCCGTGCGCTGCCAGCGGGCCCCGTGCGCTGCCTGGGGCCCTGTGGGCTGCCTGTGTGCCCTGTGCGCTGCCTGGGGCCTCGTGTGCTGCCTTGGGCCCTGTGTTATGATTTGGTAGCTGAGGAGTGCAGGTAAAAAAGGCAATACACCAGAGCAGTTGGAATCTTTGAGATTGCAGTACCCTGACTAACCACCACAACTAGAGGCAGCCGTGGAGCGTTCCTACGTTGGTCCTAGACGCCTCGTCACAGCCTGAGAAACTAACTGTACCTAAAGATAGAAAGAGGAAAGCTATCTGCCCCGGAGCAGATCCCTGTGATGATACTGCAAGCTCCATATCCTGTACTTCTCTAGAAGTCTCCACAGCTACTGCATTCATTAGGCTTTGCAGCCTGTGGGCTTCCCCCCCCCTTCAGCTCACTACACACTCTGTGTAATCTGATTCCAGGTGGCTAGCCCCCACAGGGAGGCCGGCTGAAAGCGGCTAACAAGCCACATGGTCTGTTCCTTTGTTGCATGGTAGTTATTCAAGATCAAAAATCTTGGCTCCTGTGTATGTTATAAGTATGAAATTTTCATATCTGCCAATTCATCGGTGAATCCAGGGATCAGTGAAGTTTCTAAGCGCTGGCACCAGCAGAACCTAAGAAACAGATTTCTGCTTAGCCGATCCACCCAGGCACTCTGCGTTTAGACTTAAATGCACGCCAACATCTTGCGGAGTACAATGGTATGCTCTGCATCGCTGTAAGAGACTCCATCTCTTATTTATTAAAGTTTTGAGTTTTCTGAACTAAGAGTAACCCTTAGAGCAAGAGGAGGACCCTGGTAACTCCACCCCATTTATGATGTCACGGCCACAGGTCTATAAGGTAGGGGCCAGGTATTCTGGCTCAGATCTGCCCTGGACACCAGACTTATAGCAGCTCTGTGATGCATTGTGATTAGAGTTGAGCGATACTTTCCGATATCCAAAAGTATCGGAATCGGAATGGTATCGCCGATACCATTAAAATATCGGCGATACCCGATACCGATACCGGAAGTCCCATGTAAGTCTATGGGAACAAAATATCGGAATTAAAAAAACCCCATTCTTGCCTTGTTGGTTAATTGTACATGAAGGAAAACAACAAAGAGTAATGTACAATGTATTGTGGAAGGTTGAGGAGACATTAAAGGCATAGATGTTTAACCCAATCAAATGGAATAGCATAATTTTTTTTTTTTTTTAAAGATGTTCGGATTGACGAAGAAATTGACAATGTTGTTAACGTTTTTTCTATTTTGGCAAATATGTATATTTCACAACTTCCATGCTCTTCACCTTTTTAACTTTTCACACACTTTCTCCTTCATAATCTTCAGCAGCATCATCTTTTTCATCAAATTATTCTTCATCTTCACCTTCTTTATCTTCTTCTTAAACTTCTTGCTATTCATCTTTTTGTTAACATTACTCAGATTCTTCTTATTAAACTATTATTCTTATTCATATTGTACTTCATCTTCTTCATCATATTCTTATTTGTGACAGAGAATCCTGTACTTGTAATCTGTCAAAGTATGAATTTTTCATCCTTCCGTTCTTGCTGTCACAAAAGATTTAAATTACAACAGTATTTGTCCGTGTTCAGTTTAGCCTGCATCAGCAGGCATTTTCCAGGGGCACCACGAGGAGGAACGGACTCACCCCCATACACTGCTTAGTCTTCTTCTGCTTAGAATTTAGAGCATATATTTTGCTCTTCATTTTGGTCTTATACTTCATGTTCTTCTGCTTTTTGATCTTCTGCTTATTGTTCTTAAGTCTCTTGTTCTGTATCTTGTAGTTTGTCTTAACCTTCTTAGTCCTGTTTGGTAATCTTTTATTTCTTCTTTGTGATGGTGTTTAGGCTGGTTGGCTTGATGCTCGTCGTCCTTGTGGTTGTCATCTTCTTCGGGGTGGTCATCAGGGTCGTCGTCTTCATTGTTGGAGATCCAGAGTGATTACCCAAAAAAGCATTGAAAAAAATCTTCAATTTGTAAATGTAGCAGAAGGTACAAGAGCCAATGCAAGTAACGAGGACCAGCTGACTGTGCTGGAACCCGGAGGGGCAGCAGAAGGAAAAGAGCCAATGGCACAACCGAGGACCAGCTGACGTTACTGGGACACGGTTACTAAGCAGGAGGTACCTGTGCTCCAAAGCACTACCAAGGACCAGCAGACGTTGCTGGAACTCGGATACCGAGATGGAGGCACCTAGGCCAAAGGCACTGCAGAGAACCAGCTGACGGTACTGGAACCCGGACGGGTAGCAGAAGGTACAAGAGCCAATGCAAGTAACGAGGACCAGCTGACTGTGCTGGAACCCGGAGGGGCAGCAGAAGGAAAAGAGCCAATGGCACAACCGAGGACCAGCTGACGTTACTGGGACACGGTTACTAAGCAGGAGGTACCTGTGCTCCAAAGCACTACCAAGGACCAGCAGACGTTGCTGGAACTCGGATACCGAGATGGAGGCACCTAGGCCAAAGGCACTGCGGAGAACCAGCTGACGGTACTGGAACCCGGACGGGTAGCAGAAGGTACCCATGGAAATTTAAGATGACAGGCCGCGAGACGGCCGCAGTTACCGAATCCCACAGTACTACAGTGGGTGATTGTCCTATTGTCACAACGGAAACAGCCTTTATTTGCATATCCCGCAGCACACATAGGAAGCACCTAAACTCCAAGCACCATAGAGTCGGCTAACCCGACCGCAACACGACAGGACAACTTATTGGAGGCTAAGTGACGTTTACACTGACAGGAAACAGATGGCGTGCTGTAACCAGTCTGGGCAGGAGTGAGTACCCGTGCCAATGACACTTCCGAGCAACAACTGGTGGTGTTGTAGCCCAGGGATGAGAAGAGAACATGGTGGAGGCAGCAGGACTTTTTGCCGTTCACACAGCAGGGGAACAGCTGACATTACTGAACCCCAGTAACACAGGAGCAAGTGTAGACTGTGCTAACAGCACTTCCGAGCAACAACTGGCAGTGTTGTAGCCCAGGGATGAGAAGAGAACAGGGTGGAGGCAGCAGGACTTTTTGCCGTTATCACAGCAGGGGAACAGCTGACATTACTGAACCCCAGTAACACAGGAGCAAGTGTAGACTGTGCTAACAGCACTTCCGAGCTACAACTGGCGGTGTTGTAGCCCAGGATGAAAAGAGAACAGGGTGGAGGCAGCAGGACTTTTTGCCGTTCACACAGCAGGGGAACAGCTGACATTACTGAACCCCAGTAACACAGGAGCAAGTGTAGACTGTGCTAACAGCACTTCCGAGCTACAACTGGCGGTGTTGTAGCCCAGGGATGAGAAGAGAACAGGGTGGAGGCAGCAGGACTTTTTGCCGTTCACACAGCAGGGGAACAGCTGACATTACTGAACCCCAGTAACACAGGAGCAAGTGTAGACTGTGCTAACAGCACTTCCGAGCAACAACTGGCAGTGTTGTAGCCCAGGGATGAGAAGAGAACAGGGTGGAGGCAGCAGGACTTTTTGCCGTTCACACAGCAGGGGAACAGCTGACATTACTGAACCCCAGTAACACAGGAGCAAGTGTAGACTGTGCTAACAGCACTTCCGAGCTACAACTGGCGGTGTTGTAGCCCAGGGATGAGAAGAGAACAGGGTGGAGGCAGCAGGACTTTTTGCCGTTATCACAGCAGGGGAACAGCTGACATTACTGAACCCCAGTAACACAGGAGCAAGTGTAGACTGTGCTAACAGCACTTCCGAGCTACAATTGGCGGTGTTGTAGCCCAGGGATGAGAAGAGAACAGGGTGGAGGCAGCAGGACTTTTTGCCGTTATCACAGCAGGGGAACAGCTGACATTACTGAACCCAGTAACACAGGAGCAAGTGTAGACTGTGCTAACAGCACTTCCGAGCTACAACTGGCGGTGTTGTAGCCCAGGGATGAGAAGAGAACAGGGTGGAGGCAGCAGGACTTTTTGCCATTCACACAGCAGGGGAACAGCTGACATTACTGAACCCCAGTAACACAGGAGCAAGTGTAGACTGTGCTAACAGCACTTCCGAGCAACAACTGGCGGTGTTGTAGCCCAGGGTCAAGGAGGATGTTTAAATACTATATCAAGTATTTTCCTTGTTACGTGTCAATTAAAAATGTCTATACTCCAAACAAGAGAAATATAAACTTTAGTACCATAAGATGATGATTTAACTTAAAAAAATATATGTAAATTAATAATTTACAAACATAAACGCATACATTAACATGTTGAAAAGCAATGCAAACCACAATTAAAATAGGTTAAATAATCTGCTATACGGTTTAAATAAAAGCATACAAGTACACATCAGAATCCATTAATGATGGGTAAGTAACAGTATGTACACCATTTTTATTGTGTAGACAATGAATGGCTGACTTAAAAACATAATCAGCATTACAAGTTTTCTTTGACATTCATAAAACTTTACATTTGGTGAATAATATCACTAAAATTTTTAAAAAAATATCTAAAATTTCCATCATGTAATACTGATAATATGTGCCAATCATTTATATTAACAAAACAAAAATTTAAAAAGTGCATAGTGCAGAGTGAAAACAGATATTTATGCCTGACTGTGGACTTGCAAGCATGACAACGGATAGATAAGGTATATATAGATGAGACTGCATAGCCACAGATGGTGAATGGCGATGTAATACTGTACCTCAATAAAGTGTGCGTTACTACTACATCCTTTTTTTTATCTAGCTTTATAAAAGGTTACGTGCATGTATGGTTGCGCCTTTGTTTGGACGCACAGACTGGCTTCCTGCTGTGACGCGTTGGGTATTGGAGCGTCTGTACGTCTTATGACGCAGACTAACATTCACGGTGCGCATCGTTCATCATCGCAAGCGTACCGACAACACAAAGGCGTTGTCATGACTGCTTTACTCAGTAAACATGCACCTATGATGAAACATACACGCATGTGCCCTATTACATAACAAGCTACAAGAAAAACGAGTGTGAGGTGTGACACAGCTGTTTTGTTAAGGTACAGTATTATATCGACATTGTACAGATGTCGCTATTCAGTCTGATAAATATATATCATTCACGTATTCTATCAGTTGTCGTTCTTTCAGCACCACTTACAGGTATATATTTTGCTATTGTGACTATGCACTATTGACTTTACCAAGGTAATGCATGATTTTTGTTAGCGATTATCATGTTTACATGAAGGACCTTTATGATATGGGCTGTTAACTTTCTAATCAAATATGTATTTTTTAAAATGACACAAATATAAGTAATGTTGAAGAGGACTATTCCTACATGCATTGTTTGCACAATATTACAGGTGTACATCACGTCCCTTAATCAACATTGGATTATTATATTTACTTGTATGCTTTTATTTCAAAGGCAAGAACACTGAAGTATAACCTTCGCACTGCAGCAGTTGTCAAAGTTCAACCCACATTATGCACTTCCAACATTGCAGTATTTGAGTCATCATTATGTGAGTTGGATTTGTCTAAGCTATGGAGTGACAAGGTTGACCATCAGTATCCTATAGCATAAGTAGGCTTTTGTGTTTGCATTTGTTTTCGACATGTGCATATCTGTAATAATATGTCACAATTATTTTGTTACAGATTTGTGACAAAGACAAATCATTTTATGGTTTGAAAGTTGACGTTTCAAATGTTTACAGCTTAGAAATCATGGTGTAGCCTCATATCTATGTGTAGCACTAGACACTTTGAGATGTCATGTTTTTTTCACCATGATTAGGTAGCTAGCAGTAATTTTTGCCGGACACACAGCAGGGGAACAGCAGGCGTTACTGAACCCCACAAACACATCAGCGATTGTTTTCATCTGTGCATCTAACACTTCTGAGCAGCAACTGGCGCTGTTGAAGCCCAGGGTCAAGGAGGGTGTAGGCAGAGGCCTAGTATGAGACGTTTGAAGTTGAAGTTGTAGTTAGCAGCAGTAATTTTTGCCAGACACACAGCAGGGGAACAGCAGGCGTTACTGAACCCCACAAACACATCAGCGATTGTTTTCATCTGTGCATCTAACACTTCTGAGCAGCAACTGGCGCTGTTGAAGCCCAGGGTCAAGGAGGGTGTAGGCAGAGGCCTAGTATGAGCGTTTGAAGTTGAAGTTGTAGTTAGCAGCAGTAATTTTTGCCAGACACACAGCAGGGGAACAGCAGGCGTTACTGAACCCCACAAACACATCAGCGATTGTTTTCATCTGTGCATCTAACACTTCTGAGCAGCAACTGGCGCTGTTGAAGCCCAGGGTCAAGGAGGGTGTAGGCAGAGGCCTAGTATGAGTCGTTTGAAGTTGAAGTTAGTTAGCAGCAGTAATTTTTGCCAGACACACAGCAGGGGAACAGCAGGCGTTACTGAACCCCACAAACACATCAGCGATTGTTTTCATCTGTGCATCTAACACTTCTGAGCAGCAACTGGCGCTGTTGAAGCCCAGGGTCAAGGAGGGTGTAGGCACAAAATATTGAGTTATTGCCTTGTTACGTGGCCATTGCAAATGTATGTACTTCAAACAAGAATAAATGAAGTTTTACTAGGACAATAAAATGATGAATTTCAATTCAAGAATAGAAAAATATTTATACTTGAGAGTCCTCTGTGGTTGATACCGTTTAATGGCTAACTGAAAATATGGTAACAAATTCAAAGCTTTCGAGACTACTCAGGTCTCTTCATCAGGCTAAGACTAAAAAAAAAAAGGAAGAATCACATATTTCTACACACAACAGGACACAGGAATAGGTAAGACAAGTGAGGGAGGGACAAGTGAGGGGAGACCGGCCAAAAAATGAGAACAAGGATGAATTATCAGCGCCACACGATAAGACAAAAAATAATGGATTTACCTGTGGCAAAACACTTTTGTATGCCCGGTCATAGCATGATGGATATGGAATTACTGGTATTAAAATATAACTTCAAATAGGGACAAAGATACAAAGGTTTCAGAATATAAGCTCATCATGACCTTTGACACTGTTAGTGATGGAATGAATAGATCACACGGATTTATGTCATTCTATATCAATTAAGGAATCTGCGTCTCTGCCCTTCCAGGGGCATGAAAACACAAAACCAGACCCCAATCAGAGGGCAATAAAACTTTCTATCGTTATCTAGGAACTGTTCCAATATTTATGTTCATCCCTCTGTGATAAATGACAGTTCTGCTACACGTCACTTACTTGTCTTACCTATTGCACTATTCCTGTGTCCTGTTGTGTATAGAAATATGTGATGCTTCATTTTTTGGTTTAGTCTTTGCCTGATGAAGAGACGTGAGTAGCCTCGAAAGCTTGCAATTTGTTACCATCTTTTCAGTTATCCATTCAAAGGTATCAACCACTGCGGACTCTCAAGTCTAAATATTTATCTATCTACTGGCTAACACGGTACAAAGATACACATGTTTCCTAACTTCAAGAATAAAAATAAAGACACTGCAAATATAAACGCATATATGCACATGCCAACAAGAAATGGAACAACACACCACCCAAAAAATTGGTTACAAAATATAGTGTTGTAAATTTAACAATAAAAGTCCATTTTTGTATTTATGAATAATGCTTAAGGAACGCTATGTTAAACCATAACATAGTGAAGACAATGGATTTTGTAATAGTCACTTATCATCATCATCATTGCAATTTAGATGTGACAGTCACAGACATTTCAATTATTTAAGTTAATAAAATAGTTACTTTGTACACCATGTATGACATGTCCAGCATGGACTCATCAATGTGATGACACAATAATGTACGATAAAAAATAACCATTTAAAAAAACATAATGCATTGTCACAATTTAAGTGTGTGCCTGCAAGTGTAGGTGAAACAAAGGCTACGGATAGCAAAGGTATATTCTATGTCTGTATCAGACAGTGGACAGCCTCTGATGGGTAATGGTGATGTTATACTGTACGTCAATAAAGTCTGCGGCTGCAATCATGCATTTTTTGCTTGTACAGTGTTGAAGAGGGTAAAAGCATGTCTGGTTGCGCAAGGCTTTATCCGTCAACACTACCTTCCTACTGTCACGTAGGGTAGGGTAGCGTGTGTCAATTAGATGACTCTATAAAATGTGACGTTACGCAGCGTTATTGCGCCCTAGGGACGCCAAAAATACGACAGCAGTAATCATTTACTGTCTAATACTCCACCTATGACCAACAAAAAAAGACCGTTCCCTCTTTAACAATCTACAAGACTAACAAGCATAATGGTTGACGCTGACTTTGTTGAGGTACAGTATTACATCGACATTGTCCATGAGTAACTATGCACTGTGATACCTATATACCATTATTAATTTATATCTGTTGTGGTTGTTTCAACAGCACTTGCAGGCATAACTACCTATTGTCAGTATGCATGATGCACTTTCTAGATGTAATAATTTATTATTGCACATTATTACCAGGTTTAGATGCTGGCCATTTCATATATGGTGTGTGAAGTTACAGTTGGCATCAGTATGTGTATTTTATAATGTCTGTCATAAATAAAACTCGTGATGATGATGATGAGGATTTTATGATTCGTACATCCATTGACTGCATTATCTTACAGGTACAGATAAAGTTCCTTAAAAAGCATTAATTGATAAGTATGAAATGTACTTTTATGCATTAATTTCAAAAAGTGAAGACTATGTTTTAGTTTTTGTTACCATTTATAATAGACATGTGCAGATATGCGCTGTGATGACAAATTATTATTTGTCCATATTTGTCATAAAAATTTATCATTCTAGGCCTGGAAAACTTCACAATTTCATGTTTTAAGCATAACAATCAGGTGACGGCTCTTCCCTATTTGGAGCATGTTCGACATGGGTTTTTCTGTGCATGTGTAGGGAACAGGAGACTTGTTGCCGGACACACAGCAGGGGAACAGCTGGCGTTACTGAACCCCACTAACACTATAGCTTGTGTATTGGTCTGTGGACACGACACTTCTGAGCAGCAACTGGCAGTGTTGTAGCACAGGGAGTAGAGTTCAGGTGGTAGAAAGATGAACATAACAGGAGACATGGATAACGTTGCGAACCAGTTATTTAATCTGAAAACGGACAGACAAATTCTGGCGAGATCCATGCCTTGTTCATTTTCAGAAAAGTAAGCCGGTCTACATTATCGGAGGATAGTCGCATGCGACGGTCTGTTAGTACACCACCTGCGGCACTAAAGACGCGCTCCGATAATACACTGGCAGCAGGGCAAGCCAGCACCTCCAATGCATACTGGCTAAGCTCTGGCCATGTATCCAGCTTAGAGACCCAAAACTTGAATGGGGAAGAGCCATCTGGGAGTACACTGAGAGGGAAAGACATGTAGTCTGTCACCATCTTACGGAAACGTTGCCTCCTGCTGACTGCAGCCGTCTCGGATGGTGTAGACATTGGTGGCGCTGCCACAAAACTTCGCCACATTTGGAACATACTGGTCTTGCCCTGTGCAGAGGCGCTGCTTGTGCTCCCTCTTGTTGCAGAGCTGTCTCCACTGCCTCGACGCACAGAGCTGCTTTGTAAAGCAGTAGCAGCAGCAGTGCTCTCGGCTGGAATGGAGAACATTATGGATTGCACCAGGTGTCTTGGTACTCCCGCATTTTACGCTCCCGGTTCAACGGTGTGATGAGGCTTTGTAAGTTGTCCCGGTAGCGAGGGTCTAGGAGGGTGTACACCCAATAATCAGACGTGGTGAGAATGTGGGCGATGCGGCGGTCGTTTCTCAGGCACTGCAGCATGAAATCAACCATGTGCTGCAGACTCCCAACTGGCCAAGAAACGCTGTCCCCTGCAAGAGGCGTCATCTCTGCCTGCTCTGCATCACCCCACCCTCGCTCTACATACTGACTAGAGCGTTGTGTACCTCCCTCTGGAGCGATGTCTTCCTCCTCCATTGACTCCTCCTCATCCTCCTCACAAAGTGAACACTGCCCAGCCCTTTGTGAGGAACCACGTTGCGCTGACTGTCCAGAAGGTGATGGAATTTGTGACTCCTCATCCTCCACCTCTTCCAAAACCTCATCCCTTATTGCTTGCAGTGTTTTTTGAAGCAGGCAGATAAGGGGGACAGTCAGGCTGACTAGTGCATCATCTGCACTCGCCATCCGCGTTGACTCATCAAACGCACGCAAAACGTGGCAGATGTCCTTCATAGAGGCCCACTCAGTAGTGGTGAAGTGTGAACGACGCAAATTGCGAGTTGATTGCGCCTGATGCAGCTGATACTCCATTACTGCTGGCTGCTGCTCACACAACCGCTCCAACATATGTAACGTGGAATTCCACCTGGTGGGTACGTCACATATGATGCGATGTTCAGGAAGGCGAAATCTGCGTTGCAGAGCTGCAATGCGCGATCTGGCCATGCTGGAACGTCGCAAGTGAGCGCACTCTAGGCGGACCTTGTGCAGCAGTGCATCAAGATCCGGATAGTCCCTCAAAAAACTCTGCACGACCAAGTTGAGCACATGTGCCAGACATGGTATGTGAGTGAGGTTGCCAAGGCCAGAGCTGCCACCAGATTTCGGCCATTGTCACACACTACCAAGCCTGGCTGGAGATTCGCTGGCAAAAACCACACGTCGCTCTCCTGCTTGATGGCATTCCAGAGCTCCTGCGCTGTGTGGCTTCGATTCCCCATGTAAATTAATTTCAGGACGGCCTGTTGACGTTTGGCCACGGCTGTGCTCATATCGGTCGCATCAGGTAAGCGTTCACGGGTCCATGTGGAGGTAGACCGTGACGGCTCCTGCAGCGATGATTCTGAGGAACTGGAGTAGGAGGAGGAGTCAATGTGGACAGACTTGATTCCTGCAATCCTTGGAGTTGGCAGAACACGTACAGCGCCACTCTCAAGATCTGTACCCGGCTCCACAACATTGACCCAATGGGCAGTGAGGGAAAGGTATCGTCCCTGGCCATGGGTACTGGTCCACGCATCGGTGGTCAGGTGGACCTTGCTACTGACGGCGTTTAGTAGCGCATGTTTAATTTTTCCCTCGACATGCTTTTGCAGACCAGGGACGGCTTGCCTGCTGAAATAAAATCGGCTGGGCACATTGTATTGTGGGACTGCCAATGCCATAAAGTTACGGAAAGTGTCAGTCTCCACCAGCCTGAATGACAGCATTTCAAGGGACAGGAGTTTTGCAATGCCAGCATTCAGAGCCTGTGCTCGTGGATGGTTTGCCGAGTATGGCCGTCTTTTATCCCATGCCTGTGCTACCCATGGCTGTTTTGTGGCCTGGGAGTGTGAGGATGACAGGGAACTTGCAGCTGTGGGTGGAATAACACTGGGTCTCTGGACAACAGTTACAGAGGTTCTTCCATGGCGATCCTGTGAGGAAGCCGAACCAGCTGTGTGTGAGCTGGAGGAAGAGGCTCCAACACGAGCTGAAGATGTAGGTGCTGCTGTAGGTTGGCCTACATCTCCAGTGTGTCTTTGTAACTCAGCTACGTGCTTTGTCCGTACATGTTTCCACATATTTGTGGTATTGAGGTTACTGGTATTTTTACCTCTTTTAACTTTTTGATTACACAGCTTGCATTTGACATAGCAAATATCATCTGCAAGTGTGTCAAAAAAGGACCACGCAGTGCAAGTCCTGGGAGCGCCCGTTTTGGCTGTTGAAAGAGAACTGCTACGAACGGGTGCCAAACTGGAGGGTACAGGCAACCGAGTCTGCAGCCTACCTCTCCCTACTGTTTGGACCGTTGGGGCAATCTCTTCCTCAGAGCTGCTACCACCACCTTCCTGTTCCTCACGCCATGTTGGGTCTTGGACCTCATCATCTCCACTACCCTCTTCCAACACCTGCTGCTGTTGGGTGGTCTGGCCAGCACCTTGCTCAACAGAAAATGGCACCTGAGTCTCATCATCATCAGATGCGTTCTGCGGTGTGCTGACCATCGGCACTGGCTCACCCGCCTCTTCAGATTCAGAGAGACACAGCTGTTGCGTATCACTGCACACTGCCTCTCCTTCACATTCCAGAATGCTGCTTGGCTGGGCCCCTGTTTCCAAGCCAACAGATTCTGAGAACAGTAGCAGAGACTCAGCTGGCTCCAGTTCAGAACTCTCTGACTGCCTGGGCAATATGGCAGGCGGTGAAGAGACAGATGGTTGTTCAACAGTGCTGTGGTCCTGAGAGGAGGTGGAAGCAATTGAAGTCGATGCATTGGCTGCCATCCAACCAATAACGGCTTCAATTTGTTCTTCCCGCAGCAGGGGGGTACGCTGAGCTCCTACAAAAGTGCGCATAAAGGAACGCTCACGGGGAAAACTGGTGGATGCTGTGTCACTGGGTGCGGCAGCAGCAGGTACAGAATCCCCACGTCCTCTCCCTGCTGCAACTCCACGGCCACGACCACGTGCCTTACTCCCTGCCTTCTTCATCTTGGTAGATTGATAAAGAAAGTCAGAAAAGTTATAAGGCCTAAGTGTGGTTATTCCTCACAGGCTACAGTGAACACTGAAACACAACTGTTCAGTAGCTGTGAAAGGCCCCTTTGTCTACTTCTATAGTGTTTGCAACCAATGTATTGTATACGGATGGAAGCGCGTCACACTAATAGATTAGATTTTTTTCAAATATAATGGAGCAGCACCAATTAGTGAAGGATGAGGCAGTGACACACGCTCAGCAGACTACAACCAGCAGTGGTTGAAGAACTAACTGGAGCGTGATCTACACTCAAAAATGAAAAGCTCACAGACTACAGTGAACACTGAAACACAACTGTTCAGTAGCTGTGAAAGGCCCCTTTGTCTACTTCTATAGTGTTTGCAACCAATGTATTGTATACGGATGGAAGCGCGTCACACTAATAGATTAGATTTTTTTCAAATATAATGGAGCAGCACCAATTAGTGAAGGATGAGGCAGTGACACACGCTCAGCAGACTACAACCAGCAGTGGTTGAAGAACTAACTGGAGCGTGATCTGCACTCAAAAAATGAAAAGCTCACAGACTACAGTGAACACTGAAACACAACTGTTCAGTAGCTGTGAAAGGCCCCTTTGTCTACTTCTATAGTGTTTGCAACCAATGTATTGTATACGGATGGAAGCGCGTCACACTAATAGATTAGATTTTTTTCAAATATAATGGAGCAGCACCAATTAGAGAAAAATGTGAAGGATGAGGCAGTGACACACGCTCAGCAGACTACAACCAGCAGTAGTTGAAGAACTAACTGGAGCGTGATCTGCACTCAAAAAATGAAAAGCTCACAGACTACAGTGAACACTGAAACACAACTGTTCAGTAGCTGTGAAAGGCCCCTTTGTCTACTTCTATAGTGTTTGCAACCAATGTATTGTATACGGATGGAAGCGCGTCACACTAATAGATTAGATTTTTTTCAAATATAATGGAGCAGCACCAATTAGTGAAGGATGAGGCAGTGACACACGCTCAGCAGACTACAACCAGCAGTGGTTGAAGAACTAACTGGAGCGTGATCTACACTCAAAAATGAAAAGCTCACAGACTACAGTGAACACTGAAACACAACTGTTCAGTAGCTGTGAAAGGCCCCTTTGTCTACTTCTATAGTGTTTGCAACCAATGTATTGTATACGGATGGAAGCGCGTCACACTAATAGATTAGATTTTTTTCAAATATAATGGAGCAGCACCAATTAGAGAAAAATGTGAAGGATGAGGCAGTGACACACGCTCAGCAGACTACAACCAGCAGTAGTTGAAGAACTAACTGGAGCGTGATCTGCACTCAAAAAATGAAAAGCTCACAGACTACAGTGAACACTGAAACACAACTGTCCACAATCTGTGAAAGGCTACTCCTTTGTCTACTTCTATAGTGTTTGCAACCAATGTATTGTATACGGATGGAAGCGCGTCACACTAATAGATTAGATTTTTTAATTAATGAGCAGCACAATTAGAGAAAAAGTGAAGGATGCGGCAGTGACACACGCTCAGCAGACTACACAGCAGTAGTTGAGAACTAACTGAGGTGATCTGCACTCAAAAATAAAAGTCACGACTACAGTGAACACTGAAACACAACTGTCCACAATCTGTGAAAGGCTACTCTTGTCTACTTCTATAGTGTTTGCACCATGTATTTTTACGGATGAGGCGTCAACTAATAGATAGATTTTTTTAATAAATGGAGTGCACAATCCACAATCAAATAAAAAAGAGCATGAGTGACACGTCAGATGCTACAACAGCGTGGATGCAGAGCAAACTGCAGCGTCACTGCACTCTCACAGACACCTTGCACAGAGCTGTTAAAACAACACTGGCAAAAGGAAGCTTTACACAGTGGTTGGTAAACTAGCCTGCCTAAAGCACAGTAGAGTACACAAAATCGCTATGTCTAACTGTCCCTCAGAGTCAGCACAGCAGCGTTCTGTCCCTAACTGAGTTCACAGCACAGTGACGCTAAAATGGCGGCGGCGCCTTTTATAGTGCATTCTGACATCATTTCAGCAGCCAATCACAGCCATGCCATTAGTTAAGATGACCGCAGCATTACAGGATGTGCCCACACTTCATAAGATTCCTCATTGGCTGACTAAAATCACATTGCCTCTCAAAGAATTATGGGAACTTCCGATTCCGGTATACGATATATGAAAAATATCGGAACTAAGTATCTGGAATTCCGATACAGCGAATATCGGCCGATACCCGATACTTGCGGTATCGGAATGCTCAACACTAATTGTGATGTCTCCACTCCCCCGACCGCATGGCTTGCCTACTATGATCTAAGAACTGTAAGTTGATCTTCCTTATGTTAACCCTTTTATTTTCTAATTGTCTTGTACATAACGATATTGTCTCAGTTTGTTCCATCTTTTTATATTGTATAAGCACTGCCTGTTTTTTTAAGGAATAAACCTATAAAATTATTAGTTTGATTCTCCTGCTCTATAAACGAATTTGCACGTGCCTGAAGTACTACGCTACTGTTTTGGGGTTGCTGCGGACCCTCTTGATAAATTGTTCCAAGTAAATCGCAGCTGGTGGCAGCTTAAAAGAAGGGGTGTTAAGTGTTGACTAGTGTTGAGCATTCCGATACCGCAAGTATCGGGTATCGGCCGATATTCGCGTTATCGGAATTCCGATACTTAGTTCCGATATTTTTCCTATATCGTATACCGGAATCGGAAGTTCCCATAATTCTTTGAGAGGCAATGTGATTTTAGTCAGCCAATGAGGAATCTTATGAAGTGTGGGCACATCCTGTAATGCTGCGGTCATATTAACTAATGGCATGGCTGTGATTGGCTGCTGAAATGATGTCAGAATGCACTATAAAAGGCACCGCCTCCATTTTAGCGTCACTGTGCTGTGAACTCAGTTAGGGACAGAACGCTGCTCTGCTGACTCTGAGGGACAGTTAGATATTGCGATTTTGTGTGCTGGGCTTTAGGCAGGCTAGTTTACCAACCGCTGTGTAAAGCTTCCTTTTGCCAGTGTTGTTTTAACAGCTCTGTGCAAGGTGTGTGTAAGTGCAGGTGACGCTACAGTTTGCTCTGCATGCAACGCTGTCTGTAGGCATCTGCACGTGTCACTCACAGACTCTATTTTTTTTTCTTCAGTGTAATTCTTGCTGCTCCATGCAATTTAACTATTAGTGTGACGCGCTTCCATCCGTATACAATACATTGGTTGCAAACACTATAGAAGTAGACAAAGGAGTAGCCTTTCACAGATTGTGGACAGTTGTTTTCAGTGTTCACTTCAGTCTGTGTTTTTTATTTTTTGAGTGCATATCACGCTCCAGTTACTTGTTCAAGCACTGCTGCTTGTACTCTGCTGAGCGTGTCTCAGTGCCTCATCCTTTTCATTTTTCTCCAATTGGTGCTTCTCCATTATATTTGAAAAAAATCTAATCTATTAGTGTGACGCGCTTCCATCCGTATACAATACATTGGTTGCAAACACTATAGAAGTAGACAAAGGAGTAGCCTTTCCCAGATTGTGGACAGTTGTGTTTCAGTGTTTACTTCAGTCTGTGTTTTTTATTTTTTGAGTGCACATCACGCTCCAGTTACTTGTTCAAGCACTGCTGCTTGTACTCTGCTGAGCGTGTCTCAGTGGCTCATCCTTTTCATTTATCTTCAATTGGTTCTGCTCCATTCCATTTAAAATCTAATCTATTAGTGTGACGCGCTTCCATCCGTATACAATACATTGGTTGCAAACACTATAGAAGTAGACAAAGGAGTAGCCTTTCCCAGATTGTGGACAGTTGTGTTTCAGTGTTCACTTCAGTCTGTGTTTTTTATTTTTTGAGTGCACATCACGCTCCAGTTACTTGTTCAAGCACTGCTGCTTGTACTCTGCTGAGCGTGTCTCAGTGCCTCATCCTTTTCATTTTTCTCCAATTGGTGCTTCTCCATTATATTTGAAAAAAATCTAATCTATTAGTGTGACGCGCTTCCATCCGTATACAATACATTGGTTGCAAACACTATAGAAGTAGACAAAGGAGTAGCCTTTCCCAGATTGTGGACAGTTGTGTTTCAGTGTTCACTGCAGTCTCTGAGGAATAACCACACTTAGGCCTTATAACTTTTCTGACTTTCTTTATCAATCTACCAAGATGAAGAAGGCAGGTAGTAAGGCACGTGGTCGTGGCCGTGGAGTTTCAGCAGGGAGAGGACGTGGGGATTCTGTGGCTGCTGCCGCACCCAGTGACACAGCATCCACCAGTTTTCCCCGTGAGCGTTCCTTTATGCGCACTTTTGTAGGAGCTCAGCGTACCCCATGCTGCAGGAAGAACAAATTGAAGCCGTTGTTGGTTGGATGGCAGCCAATGCATCGACTTCAATTCCTTCCACCTCCTCTCAGGACCACAGCACTGTTGAACAACCATCTGTCTCTTCACCGCCTGCCAAATTGCCCAGGCAGTCAGAGAGTTCTGAACTGGAGCCAGCTGAGTCTCTGCTTCTGTTCTCAGAATCTGTTGGCTTGCAAACAGGGGCCCAGCCAAGCAGCATTCTGGAATGTGAAGAAGAGGCAGTATGCAGTGATGCGCAACAGCTGTGTCTCTCTGAATGTGAAGAGGCGGGTGAGCCAGTGCCGATGGTCAGCACACTGCAGAACGCATCTGATGATGATGAGACTCAGGTGCCAGTTTCTGTTGAGCATGGTGCTGGCCAGACCACCCAACAGCAGCAGGTGTTGGAAGAGGGTAGTGGAGATGATGAGGTCCAAGACCCAACATGGCGTGAGGAACAGGAAGGTGGTGGTAGCAGCTCTGAGGAAGAGATTGCCCCAGCGGTCCAAACAGTAGGGAGAGTTAGGCTGCAGACTCGGTTGCCTGTAGCCTCCAGTTTGGCACCCGTTCGTAGCAGTTCTCTTCCAACAGCAAAAACGGGCGCTCCCAGGACTTGCACTGCGTGGTCCTTTTTTGACACACTTGCAGATGATATTTGCTATGTCAAATGCAAGCTGTGTAATCAAAAAGTAAAAAGAGGTAAAAATGTCAGTAACCTTAATACCACAAATATGTGGAAACATGTGCGGTCAAAGCACGTGGTTTGAGTTCCAAAGACACACTGGAGATGTAGGCCAACCTACAGCAGCACCTACATCTTCAGCTCGTGTTGGAGCCTCTTCCACCAGCTCACACACAGCTGGTTCGCTTCCTCACAGGATCGCCATGGAAGAACCTCTGTCATTGTTGTCCAGAGACCCAGTGTTATTCCACCCACAGCTGCAAGTTCCCTGTCATCCTCACACTCCCAGGCCACAAAACAGCCATCGGTAGCACAGGCATGGGATAAAAGACGGCCATACTCGGCAAACCATCCACGAGCACAGGCTCTGAATGCTGGCATTGCAAAACTCCTGTCCCTTGAAATGCTGTCATTCAGGCTGGTGGAGACTGACAGTTTCCGTAACTTAATGGCATTGGCAGTCCCACAATACAATGTGCCCAGCCGATTTTATTTCAGCAGGCAAGCCGTCCCTGCTCTGCAAAAGCATGTTGAGGGAAAAATTAAACATGCGCTGCTAAACGCCGTCAGTAGCAAGGTCCACCTAACCACCGATGCGTGGACCAGTACCCATGGCCAGGGACGATACCTTTCCCTCACTGCCCATTGGGTCAATGTTGTGGAGCCGGGTACAGATCTTGCGAGTGGCGCTGTACGTGTTCTGCCAACTCCAAGGATTGCAGGAATCAAGTCTGTCCACATTGACTCCTCCTCCTACTCCAGTTCCTCAGAATCATCGCTGCAGGAGCCGTCACGGTCTACCTCCACATGGACCCGTGAACGCTTACCTGATGCGACCGATATGAGCACAGCCATGGCCAAACGTCAACAGGCCGTCCTGAAATTAATTTCCATGGGTAATCGAAGCCACACAGCGCAGGAGCTCTGGAATGCCATCAAGCAGGAGAGCGACGTGTGGTTTTTGCCAGCGAATCTCCAGCCAGGCTTGGTAGTGTGTGACAATGGCCGAAATCTGGTGGCAGCTCTGGCCCTTGGCAACCTCACTCACATACCATGTCTGGCACATGTGCTCAACTTGGTCGTGCAGAGTTTTTTGAGGGACTATCCGGATCTTGATGCACTGCTGCACAAGGTCCGCCTAGAGTGCGCTCACTTGCGACGTTCCAGCATGGCCAATCGCGCATTGCAGCTCTGAAACGCAGATTTCGCCTTCCTGAACATCGCATCATATGTGACGTACCCACCAGGTGGAATTCCACGTTACATATGTTGGAGCGGTTGTGTGAGCAGCAGCCAGCAGTAATGGAGTATCAGCTGCATCAGGCGCAATCAACTCGCAATTTGCGCCGTTCACATTTCACCACTACTGAGTGGGCCTCTATGAAGGACATCTGCCACGTTTTGCGTCCGTTTGATGAGTCAACGCGGATGGCGAGTGCAGATGATGCACTAGTCAGCCTGACTGTCCCCCTTATCTGCCTGCTTCAAAAAAAAATTCAAACACTAAGGGATGAGGTTTTGGAAGAGGTGGAGGATGAGGAGTCACTAATTCCATCACCTTCTGGACAGTCAGCGCAACGTGGTTCCTCACAAAGGGCTGGGCAGGGCTCACTTTGTGAGGAGGATGAGGAGGAGGAGTCAATGGAGGAGGAAGACATCGCTCCAGAGGGAGGTACACAACGCTCTAGTCAGTATGTAGAGCGAGGGTGGGGTGATGCAGAGCAGGCAGAGATGACGCCTCTTGCAGGGGACAGCGTTTGTTGGCCAGTTGGGAGTCTGCAGCACATGGTTGATTTCATGCTGCAGTGCCTGAGAAACGACCGCCGCATCGCCCACATTCTCACCACGTCTGATTATTGGGTGTACACCCTCCAGACCCTCGCTACCGGGACAACTTACAAAGCCTCATCACACCGTTGAACCGGGAGCGTAAAATGCGGGAGTACCAAGACACTCTGGTGCAATCCATAATGTTCTCCATTCCAGCCGAGAGCACTGCTGCTGCTACTGCTTTACAAAGCAGCTCTGTGCGTCGAGGCAGTGGAGACAGCTCTGCAACAAGAGGGAGCACAAGCAGCGCCTCTGCACAGGGCAAGACCAGTATGTTCCAAATGTTGCGAAGTTTTGCGGCAGCGCCACAAATGTCTACACCATCCGAGACGGCTCCAGTCAGCAGGAGGCAACGTTTCCGTAAGATGGTGACAGACTACATGTCTTTCCCTCTCAGTGTACTCCCAGATGGCTCTTCCCCATTCAAGTTTTGGGTCTCTAAGCTGGATACATGGCCAGAGCTTAGCCAGTATGCATTGGAGGTGCTGGCTTGCCCTGCTGCCAGTGTATTATCGGAGCGCGTCTTTAGTGCGGCAGGTGGTGTACTAACAGACCGTCGCATGCGACTATCCTCCGATAATGTAGACCGGCTTACTTTTCTGAAAATGAACAAGGCATGGATCTCGCCAGAATTTGTCTGTCCGTTTTCAGATTAAATAACTGGTTCGCAACGTTATCCATGTCTCCTGTTATGTTCATCTTTCTACCACCTGAACTCTACTCCCTGGGCTACAACACTGGCAGTTGCTGCTCAGAAGTGTCTGTCCACAGACCAATACACAAGCTATAGTGTTACTGGCGTTCAGTAATGTCAGCTGTTCCCCTGCTGTGTGAACGGCAAAAAGTCATGCTGCCTCCACCCTGTTGTCTTCTCATCCCTGGGCTTCAACACCGCCAGTTGTTGCTCGGAAGTGTCATTGGCACGGGTACTCACTCCTGCCCAGACTGGTTACAGCACGCCATCTGTTTCCTGTCAGTGTAAACGTCACTTAGCCTCCAATAAGTTGTCCTGTCGTGTTGCGGTCGGGTTAGCCGACTCTATGGTGCTTGGAGTTTAGGTGCTTCCTATGTGTGCTGCGGGATATGCAAATAAAGGCTGTTTCCGTTGTGACAATAGGACAATCACCCACTGTAGTACTGTGGGATTCGGTAACTGCGGCCGGCTCGCGGCCTGTCAACTTAAATTTCCATGGGTACCTTCTGCTACCCGTCCGGGTTCCAGTACCGTCAGCTGGTTCTCCGCAGTGCCTTTGCCCTAGGTGCCTCCATCTCGGTATCCGAGTTCCAGCAACGTCTGCTGGTCCTTGGTAGTGCTTTGGAGCACAGGTACCTCCTGCTTAGTAACCGTGTCCCAGTAACGTCAGCTGGTCCTCGGTTGTGCCATTGGCTCTTTTCCTTCTGCTGCCCCTCCCGGGTTCCAGCACAGTCAGCTGGTCCTCGTTACTTGCATTGGCTCTTGTACCTTCTGCTACCCGTCCGGGTTCCAGTACCGTCAACTGGTTCTCCGCAGTGCCTTTGGCCTAGGTGCCTCCATCTCGGTATCCGAGTTCCTGCAACGTCTGCTGGTCCTTGGTAGTGCTTTGGAGCACAGGTACCTCCTGCTTAGTAACCGTGTCCCAGTAACATCAGCTGGTACAAGGTTGTGCTACAAATACAAGATACAGAACAAGAGACACAAGAACAATAAGCAGAAGATCTAAAAATATATGCTCTAAATTATAAGCAGAAGAAGACTAAGCAGTGTATGGGGGTGAGTCCGTTCCTCCTCGTGGTGCCCCTGGAAAATGCCTGCTGCTGCTGCAGGCTAAACTGAACACGGACAAATACTGTTGTAATTTAAATCTTTTGTGACAGCAAGAACGGAAGAATGAAAAATTCATACTTTGACAGATTACAAGTACAGGATTCTCTGTCACAAATAAGAATATGATGAAGAAGATGAAGTAGAATATGAATAAGAATAGTTTAATAAGAAGAATATGAGTAATGTTAAGAAAAAGATGAATAGCAAGAAGTTTAAGAAGAAGATAAAGAAGGTGAAGATGAAGAATAATTTGATGAAAAAGATGATGCTGCTGAAGATTATGAAGGAGAAAGTGTGTCAAAAGTTAAAAAGGTGAAGAGCATGGAAGTTGTGAAATATACATATTTGCCAAAATAGAAAAAACGTGAACAACATTGTCAATTTCTTCGTCAATCCGAACATCTTTAAAAAAAAAAAATATTTATGCTATTCCATTTGATTGGGTTAAACATCTATGCCTTTAATGTCTCCTCAACCTTCCCCAATACATTCTACATTACTCTTTGTTGTTTTCCTTCATGTACAATTAACCAACAAGGCAAGAATGGGGTTTTTTAATTCCGATATTTTGTTCCCATAGACTTACATTGGATTTCCGGTATCGGTATCGGGTATCGCCGATATTTTTTGGGTATCGGCGATACCATTCCGATTCCGATACTTTTGGATATCGGAAAGTATCGCTCAACTCTAGTGTTGACCTATGGGGTGGCGTTGGCAGTGACGGAGCGGGTGTTATAAGTGTATTGCCCGGCTGCGGCCCGGAGTAATTATAATTCCCTCACTGCAGCGTGCCCAATAGCCAGCACACATCCAAGTGACCCGTCTGGCGACTAATTATCCTAGGTGCAGTTCCCTGACTGACCTGAGGGTAAGGGGGGCGCCAGAGAGCTGCAAGTTCCTAAGTGGAAGTGGGATAATTATAAATCCCTGCAGTTTACTGAGTCGGACGGCACCAGCCGTCGTGTGTGTGCGCGTTTTCGTCACATTTGCGGCACGGAGGGATCACAAGCCGTGATACCCCGGGCAACCGTGTGGCGGACCGTGTGCACGTTTCGTCACATATTGGTGGCAGCGGTGGGATTATAGAGCATTAGTGATCTGGTCTGAGCAATCATTCCTCTCACTAAAAAACTTGCACGGTTCTTCAGGGACCCTGCACCTAAAGTTTTGGAGAACAGACTCAGTGTTTATTAGTCCTGAGACAATTGTGTGTACTTGCGGTTACCCCTCCCTTCTCTTTGTTTTTCTATCCTATCTTTTATTTGGCAACCATGGCTACGAGGGGATTCGACTGGTATAATCGGAGTAGCAGGGAAACTCTTCTAGCCATATGCGAGTGGAGGCAGATTGTCCCCATGGACCAAACCAAGGCTGCAGTGATCCAGGCCCTGATGGCACGGGACCACGCTCAGAGCGAGGAGGGCGCGGGAGCCGGCCCAAGCCAAGGTGGTGCCGCAGGAGCAGAGCCCAACCCCTGACTGCTTACACCCAGGGCGGGATGGACCCTTACCTGCAGGCGGCCCTGGAGGGACTCTCCACTGACGACCATGAAGAACGCCTGAAGCTGATCCAGAAAGCTCAAGAGAGAGCCGACCAGCGAGAGGCCAAACAGCGAGAGGCTGAGATAGCCGAGCGCCAAGCCCAGCGAGAGGCCGAGAGAGCCCAGCGAGAGGCCGAGAGAGCCGAGCGGGAGGCTGAGAGAGCCGAGCGGGAAGCTCAGAGAGCCCTTGAACTGGAGCTGCTCAGACAAGGGGCAATGCCCTCCACAGCCCAGAGCAGTGTGCCCAGCAGCGCTCAGAGTCCCAAGCCCCGGCCGGAGCACTTTCCCGTGATGGAAAAGGACGGAGACTTGGACACTTTTCTGCGGGCCTTTGAGAAAGTCTGCAGACAGTACCGGCTGCCTGACAACCAATGGGCCAGGTACTTGACTCCCGGGCTAAAGGGCAAAGCTCTGGAGGCGTTTGCTTCACTCACGCCGGATCAAGATGACAACTATCAGGCCATCAAGCAGGCCCTGATCGCCAAGTACCAGCTAACCCCTGAGGTATACCGAAAGAAGTTCCGGAACCTCCACCGTGGCCCACACGACAGTTATAGCGATGCGGTGCAAGGACTCAGGAACCACTTTGACCAGTGGATCCATGGACTGTCTGTTGACACCTTTGAGAACCTGAGGGACCTGATGATCAAAGACCAGTTCCTGCATCTGTGCCCAGCTGAGGTCCGACAGTTCATCCTGGACCGAGAACCGGAGGACGCGGTCAGAACAGCACGGATCGCCGACAGCTATGAGGCCAACCGGAAAACCGAGGTGCGGAAGCTCGTCACCGCCCGCTGGGGAGGGGGTAAGCTTGCAACCAACCCCAGTGCCCCTGCCAGTCGTCCCTCTGGAGGCACTATCCCCTTTGCCAGCGCCAGGCCTACATCAGACCCCCGCCAGTGTTTCTCCTGTAAACGGACAGGACACATCAGCGCCACCTGTCCGGAGAGGCAGAAGAACCCCCCAGCCAAGGCCTCCGGGCCCAACGCCTCTGTTCTTTTGGTGGGTGGTGTGGTGGGGAGGGTTGATGACAACGTGCAGCCCGTCCGCGTGGGGGCCCGTCTGTTGTGAATGGGTTTGAGATGAGTTCTGAGCAGAGGCTCCCTCTGGTGGTTACAAGCGGTACTAGTGAAGATTGTGAGGACTGGGAATCAGGTGTTACTGACTGGTCTTATATAAGGGAGTCATTTTCCCATCAGGGTTGCCGGTGATCAATTGTTCTGGTCTGAATCCTTCATTCCAGTTTCCATTGTAGCCTGCTGTGTCGTGTCTGCATCTCCTGCTACCAGATAAGAATTTTTCTTCTTTTGTGTTGTTGCTATATTTTTGCATTTTGTCCTGCACTTCTTTGGGGGCCTTCTGGGTCCCCTCCGGGGGCTTCTGCCTTCTCAGTTTAGTTCAGCCACTGAGTTTTGTTCTTTTGCTTTTTCCAGTTTTTTCAGTGGCTGCTGTTTTGATTTTTGTTACACCAGAGAGCTAATTTAGGTGGTAGAGGTCGTGTGATCTCAGGTGATTTTGAAATTAGTAGAGTTGGTGTTTTTCAGGGTTTTCTGGGATTGCAGTAAGTACCCTTCCTGTCCTTTTCTATTTAGATAGTTTGGGCCCCAGCGTTTGCTCATTCTATTTTCTTTCTGTGTCAGTATTTCCTCTTGTCTAACCGCCATTACATGTTTGGGGGCTTTCTATTATCTTTGGGGTCCTGCTCCGGGGCAGATAGCTTTCCTGTTTCTATCTTTAGGTGTAGTTAGTTTCTCAGGCTGTGACGAGGCGTCTAGGACCAACGTAGGAACGCTCCACGGCTGCCTCTAGTTGTGGTGGTTAGTCAGGGTACTGCAATCCCATAGATTCCAACTGCTCTGGTGTATTGCCTTTTTTACCTGCACTCCTCAGCTACCGAAACATAACAGTATCACCGGCCAAAAAATGAAAATTGTATGGTACTCACAGAAGGGAAAAAATATTGTGATAGAAAAAAGGTTGTCAGAGTTGTCAGAGATATTTTTCTGTTTGTTGCATTTTTTTTTTTTCCCTCTGTATCTCTGGGTGCTGGGGAGGATCTTTTCTCCCAATGGAGTTTGCACAGTTGTCTGGCCGTGTGGATCAGCTTGCCACTGAGGTTCAGAGTATTGCTATCTATCTTGCTGGGTTGCCTGTTGTGGAACCTAGGATCCCCATGGCAGATTTGTTTTTAGGGGATCGAGCTAAGTTTCAGAATTTCAAAAATAATTGTAAATTGTTTTTTGCCTTAAAATCGAAGTCCTCAGGAAACGCAGCGCAGCAGGTTCAAATTATCATCTCTCTCCTGCGCGGCGATCCTCAGGATTGGGCTTTTTCCCTGATACCTGGGGATCCTGTTTTGAGTGATGTTGATGCGTTTTTTCAGGCTTTGGGGTTATTGTACGATGAGCCTAATGTCACTGATCAAGCTGAAAAAGCCTTGTTGGCATTAAATCAGGGGCTTGATGACGCTGAGTTATACTGTCAGAGATTCCGTAGGTGGGCAGTCCTGACCAAATGGAATGACGACGCTTTGGCGGCCCTTTTCCGGAAGGGTCTGTCGGATAATGTAAAGGATGTTATGGTGGGATTCCCTGTCCCCTCTGGTCTCAATGATTCTATGTCTTTAGCGATTCAAATTGACAGACGTTTGCGTGAGCGGAGAAGTATGCGTGGAGTGGTGTTGCCTTGTGAGCCAGCTTCTGAGCCCATGCAGTGTGATAGAGTGTTGTCTGGGGCACAGCGTCATGAGTTTGTGGTGATGCCTCTCATGCTATTTCAGTCTTCCCTAAGCGGGGAAGACGTTTTGCACGCTCAGTTGTCTTGGGTAGTGTTCAGACTAAGTTTTTATTAACTGTCACTCTGATATGCTCTCTGTCCTCATTTTCTGCTCAGGCTTTCGTTGATTCTGGAGCAGCTATTAACCTGATGGATTATGATTTTGCTAAGCGTTGTGGGTTTCCCTTGATACCCCTGCAGAAGTCTATTCCCCTACTGGGGATCGATTCTACCCCTTTGGCTGAGAATAAACCCCAGTTTTCTACTCAGGTGATAATGAGGGTTGAACCTGATCACCAGGAGTGCTGCAAATTTTTGGTTCTATATAATCTGCATGACATTATCGTGCTGGGTTTCCCTTGGTTACAGTCTCATAATCCTGTTTTGGATTGGAAATCTGTGTCTGTAACCAGTTGGGGCTGCCAATGTGTTAATACCAACACTCCTGTTTTTTCTGCCTCCCCCAAGCTCAGGATGTTCCTGACTTTTTGTTTGATTTTTCTGATGTGTTTAGCGAAAGTAAATCTGCATCCTTACCTCCCCATAGGAGCTATGACTGCGCTATTGAATTAGTGCCAGGTAGTAAATTCCCTAAAGGTCGCCTTTTTAACTTGTCTGTACCTGAACATGACGCTATGCGTCTTATATCAAGGAATCATTGGAGAAGGGTCATATCAGACCATCCTCTTCACCCTTAGGTGCCGGTTTTTTCTTTGTGGCCAAAAAAGATGGTTCATTAAGGCCGTGTATTGATTATCGTCTCTTGAACAATATTACTGTGAAATATCAATACCCGTTACCCTTGATTTCTGACCTGTTTTCCAGGGTGAAAAAGCTACTTGGTTTACCAAGCTTGAAATCAGGGGGGCGTATAACCTTATTCGCATTAAGCACGGGGATGAATGGAAGACGGCATTCAATACCCCTGAAGGGCATTTTGAGTACCTAGTGATGCCCTTTGGGCTCACTAATGCCCCTTCCGTCTTCCAGTCCTTCATGAATGACATTTTCAGGGATTTTGTGGACAAATTTCTGATTGTTTATTTGGATGATATCTTGATTTTTTCTAATGACTGGGACTCTCATGTGAAACATGTTCGGACTGTGTTCCAGATTTTGAGGGATAATGCTCTGTATGTGAAGGGATCAAAGTGTCTTTTTGGCGTACAGAAGATCTCATTTCTGGGATTCATTTTGTCCCCATCTGTTATTGAAATGGACCCGGTCAAGGTTCAGGCCATCTATGATTGGGTCCAACCTACTTCATTAAAGGCTTTTCAGAGATTTTTGGGTTTTGCCAATTTTTATCGTAAATTTATTGGTAATTTCTCGGTTATTGTTAAACCATTAACTGATTTGACCAGAAAGGGTTCTGATGTGGTGAATTGGCCTCCTGAGGCAGTCTCTGCATTTCAGGAACTTAAGCAGAGATTCACTTCTGCTCCTGTTCTACGGCAGCCTGATGTTTCTCTGCCATTTCAGGTGGAGGTTGATGCCTCTGAAATTGGGGCAGGTGCCGTTTTGTCCCAAAAAGATCCAGAGACCTCTAAAAGTAACCCTTGTGCCTTTTTCTCTCGAAAATTTTCTCCTACTGAACGTAATTATGACGTGGGTAATCGGGAGTTATTGGCCATGAAGTGGGCTTTTGAAGAGTGGAGACATTGGCTGGAGGGAGCCAAACATCAGGTGGTGGTCCTTACGGACCATAAGAATCTGGTCTATCTGGAATCTGCCAAGCGACTCAATCCTAGACAGGCCAGGTGGGCCTTGTTTTTCACACGTTTTAATTTTGTGGTTTCCTTTCTTCCTGGCACTAAGAATGTTAAGGCGGATGCCCTCTCGAGGAGTTTCCTTGCGGACTCTCCTGAGTTATCTGATCCTTCTGTTATTTTGAAAGAGGGTGTAGTTCTTTCCGCCATCTCGCCCAATTTGAGACTTGCTCTGGAGGGGTGTCAGGAGGATAGGCCCGAGCGCTGCCCTGTTGGAAAATTGTTTGTCCCGGACCAATGGAAAAAGAGTGTGATGTCTGAGATTCATTGTTCCACATTGGCTGGGCATCCCGGAATTTTTGGTACCAGAGACTTGGTTAGTCGGTCCTTTTGGTGGCCTACCTTGTCTCGCGATGTCAGGGAATTTGTGCAGTCCTGCGGGACTTGCTCTCGCTCCAAGCCTTGCTCTCGCTCTAGTGGTTTGTTGATGCCATTGCCTGTGCCCAAGAGACCATGGACCCATATCTCTATGGATTTCATTTCCGATCTTCCTGTTTCTCAGAGAATGACCACCATTTGGGTAATTTGTGATAGGTTTTCCAAAATGATACATCTTGTGCCATTACCTAAGTTGCCTTCCTCCTCTGAATTGGTGCCGTTGTTTCTTCAGCCGTGGTTCGTTTACACGGCATTCCTGAGAACATTGTGTCTGACAGAGGAGTCCAGTTTGTTTCCAGATTTTGGAGGACTTTTTGTTCTAAACTGGGTGTTCAATTGTCTTTCTCCTCGGCATTTCATCCTCAGACCAATGGTCAAACTGAGAGAACAAACCAGACATTAGAGACTTATCTAAGATGCTTTGTGTCTGCTGATCAGGATGACTGGGTCTCTTTTTTGCCTTTGGCTGAGTTTGCTCTTAATAATAGGGCTAGCTCTGCCACTTTGATGTCTCCGTTTTTCTGTAATTCTGGTTTTCACCCTCGATTTTCTTCAGGACAGACGGAAGCTTCTGTCTGTCCAGGTGTTGACTCTGTTGTTGAGCGTATGCAACAGATTTGGGACCAGGTAGTGGAGAGGTTGTCCCTCTCTCAGGAGAAGGCCCAGCGGTTTGCTAACCGGCATAGGACTGATGGTCCTCGGTTTAAAGTGGGGGACTTGGTCTGGTTGTCCTCAAAGAATATTCCTATGAGAGTAGCATCTCCTAAATTTAAGCCTAGGTTCATTGGACCTTATAAGATCATGGAGATTATTAATCCTGTTTCTTTTCGTTTGCTTCTTCCAGGGACATTTAAGATCCATAACGTGTTCCACAAGTCCTTGTTGAAGAGGTTTGTTGAGCCAGTGGTTCCTGCTACTGTGCCTCCTGACCCTGTTTTGGTTGAGGGCAATCTGGAGTATGTGGTTGAGAAAATATTGGATTCTCGTTTTTCTAGACGAAGACTCCAGTATTTGGTTAAATGGAGAGGTTATGGTCAGGAAGACAATTCTTGGGTGTTTGCTTCGGACATCCATGCTAGGAGACTTATCCGTGTGTATCATAGAACTCATCCTGACCGACCTGGTTGCTCAAATGAGGGTTCGGTGACCCCTCCTCAAGGGGGGGGTACTGTTGTGAATGGGTTTGAGATGAGTTCTGAGCAGAGGCTCCCTCTGGTGGTTACAAGCGGTACTAGTGAGGATTGTGAGGACTGGGAATCAGGTGTTACTGACTGGTCTTATATAAGGGAGTCATTTTCCCATCAGGGTTGCCGGTGTTCAATTGTTCTGGTCTGAATCCTTCATTCCAGTTTCCCTTGTAGCCTGCTGTGTCGTGTCTGCATCTCCTGCTACCAGATAAGAATTTTTCTTCTTTTGTGTTGTTGCTATATTTTTGCATTTTGTCCTGCACTTCTTTGGGGGCCTTCTGGGTCCCCTCCGGGAGCTTCTGCCTTCTCAGTTTAGTTCAGCCACTGAGTTTTGTTCTTTTGCTTTTTCCAGTTTTTTCAGTGGCTGCTGTTTTGATTTTTGTTACACCAGAGAGCTAATTTAGGTGGTAGAGGTCGTGTGATCTCAGGTGATTTTGAAATTAGTAGAGTTGGTGTTTTTCAGGGTTTTCTGGGATTGCAGTAAGTACCCTTCCTGTCCTTTTCTATTTAGATAGTTTGGGCCCCAGCGTTTGCTCATTCTATTTTCTTTCTGTGTCAGTATTTCCTCTTGTCTAACCGCCATTACATGTTTGGGGGCTTTCTATTATCTTTGGGGTTCTGCTCCGGGGCAGATAGCTTTCCTGTTTCTATCTTTAGGTGTAGTTAGTTTCTCAGGCTGTGACGAGGCGTCTAGGACCAACGTAGGAACGCTCCACGGCTGCCTCTAGTTGTGGTGGTTAGTCAGGGTACTGCAATCCCATAGATTCCAACTGTTCTGGTGTATTGCCTTTTTTACCTGCACTCCTCAGCTACCGAAACATAACACCCGTCTTGCTACAGGCCTCAAGGACACCGGGGCTGAACAAACCCTCATCCGACCCGAACTGGCGGCCCCTGAAGAGTTGATTCCGGGGAAAACCCTAACTGTCACCGGGATTGGGGGCGTCCACTACCCTTGCCGATAGCCCGGGTTTTCATTGACTGGGGTGCCGGGAGCGGGGTGAAGGAAGTGGGGGTGTCCGAAAACCTGCCCACTGATGTTTTAATGGGGACTGATCTGGGAGGATGGTCGCGTACTATGTCCCTGACACCCCTTCCCAATGTCAATGTTGATGATGATGGGAAACTGAATGTGTTACCTGCCAATGCTTTGCGAAGTGATTATGCAACCTATAACCTTTCTTTCCCTAGGAATGATGTTGATAGTGATGTATCTATGCCATCTGAATCTGTTAACCCTTTCTCTGAAGTGGTAGATGTGTCCACAGGTACAGGAGCGTTCAGTCCCGTCGCTCTGCGGAGTGAGACGGCTGAGGAACCCCTAGCAGGAGCAAGCGACAGTGCTCAAGGAAATGGGGAGGTGCATGGGAACCGGGAGGAAGGTGATGCCATGACACTGACCAGTGCCACCGAGGAAGGTAACTGGCCCATAAGTAGCAATGCTCCTGAAGTGTTGGGGGTGGATGGGGAGGTAGAGCCCATAGCAGCGCAGGCTGATGGGTCTATAGAAATCCCCGGGGAGACTGCATATGTAGCTGCTGTCACCCGCAGTCAGAGTGCCCGGATCGCAGGTAGCGCCCTGCCATCTGGACCCTCCTCCGCTACCGGAGAGACTGAACCAGAGGTGGACCCAGAGCCGGTCCCAGAGGGTCCCAGTGAGGAAAGAACCCTGACGTCACTTCTGGCTGCCTCCAGCCAGGAGTTCCAGGCCGCTCTGCACTCAGATACGAGCCTGGAGAACTTGAGGCACCTCGCCGAGACGCCCATCTCCGTGACTGATAAGGAGAGGGTGTTCTGGGAACGAGGAAGGTTGTACCGGGAGACAGTACCCGGAGATTCCCAAAAGGAGTCGTTGAGGGAAAAACAGCTGGTCGTCCCGCACCAGTTCCGAGGTGTGTTGTTGAGGATTGCCCATGAGATCCCACTCGCTGGACACTTGGGGATCAGCAAAACTAAGGCACGGCTGTCTCAACACTTCTATTGGCCCAAGATGGGGACAGATGTGACTAACTACTGCCGCTCCTGTATCACCTGTCAAAGAGTGGGGAAGGCGGGGCCTGCTCTTAAGGCTCCCCTGATCCCGTTGCCAGTGATAGAGGAGCCTTTCCAGAGGATCGCGGTGGACATTGTGGGCCCGCTGGCCATCCCCAGCCTCTCTGGAAAGCAATACATCTTTACTGTGGTAGACTACGCTACCCGGTACCCGGAGGCAGTAGCTCTGTACTCAACTAAGGCAGATAAGGTGGCGGATGCACTGGTGACCATATTTTCACGGGTAGGATTTCCCAGGGAGATGCTTACCGATCGAGGGACCCAATTTATGTCTCGCCTAATGAAGGCTCTCTGCAGCAAAATGCAGGTGACGCGTATGGTATCGAGTGCGTATCACCCACAGACCAATGGTTTGTGTGAACGTTTTAACGGTACCCTCAAACAGATGCTCCGCATGCTGGTTGAGACCCAGGGATGCGATTGGGAGCGGTACCTCCCACACCTGCTGTTTGCCTACAGAGAAGTCCCGCAGGCCTCGACGGGGTTCTCCCCCTTTGAGCTCCTGTATGGCAGGCGAGTCCGGGGACCCCTCGGGTTGATAAGAGAATCCTGGGAAGATGAGCCAAACCCACAGAAGTGTCCATCGTGGATTATGTCATGCGCTTCCGCGACAAGATGCAGACCTTGACGCAGTTGGTGCATGACAACATGACGCAGGCTCAGGCTGACCAGAAGCACTGGTACGACCAGAACGCCGGGAGCGGACCTACCAGGTGGGTCAAAAGGTGTGGGTGCTGGTACCCGTACCAGAGAATAAGCTTCAGGCAGCCTGGGAAGGCCCGTACGTCGTGCACCAACGGCTCAACCCAGTCACCTAAGTGGTCACGCTTGAACACACTCGGGGTAGGTGCAAGGCCTTTCACATCAACATGATGAAGGCCCATCACGAACGTGAAGCCTGCGTCCTACCGGTCTGCAACCTGCGCGAGGACTGGGAGGAGGATCCCCTCCTGGACATGCTGGCCCAAGCCCAGGCCAATGGGTCCATTGGGGAAATAACCGTGTGCCAACCAAGAACGTGCCAGAGTGGTTCCCAAACCGTATCTAATAGAAAATGAACTCGGCACTCAACTTTAGTATAGTGAGAATAAAGATTTTTATTCACAGTAGTAACACGAACGTTTCGGTCCTATATCATGGACCTTCATCGTCACAGATACTACTGGGAAGGGGGTTGATCACATAGGGAAGAAAGAAAGGGCTGGATATAGCCTGAGTATATAGTCTGAGTGCTAGCGGTGGACACCGCGTCCAATGCAGAGACCTATCCTCACTACCGGACTCCTTCACAACAGGTTATTAGTGCAATAGAGGCATTGTCCTCTTCCTCATCTCACCCACCAACACAGGCTATATCCAGCCCTTTCTTTCTTCCCTATGTGGATCAACCCCCTTCCCAGTAGTATCTGTGACTGATGAAGGTCCATGATATAGGACCGAAACGTTTCGTGTTACTACTGTGAATAAAAATCTTTATTCTCACTATACTAAAGTTGAGTGCCGAGTTCATTTTCTAATGGGTCCATTGAGGACATGGAGGTAAATGTCTCGCTAACCGCCTCCCAGCGCGCTGCAGTTGCTGACCACTCTGGAATCCTTTCGGGCCGTCTTCACTAACCGACCCAGAAGGACCAAGTTGGCAGTCCATGAGGTGGACACCGGGGATCACGCCCCGTTACGGCGGACACCTTATCGGATCTCTGAGGAGGTGCAGCAGATTATGCGCCAGGAGATCCATGAGATGTTGCAGCTGGGGGTGATCCGGCCATCCAAAAGCGCGTGGGCCTCACCTGTAGTTCTCGTGCCAAAAAAGGATCGGACCACCCGGTTCTGCGTGGACTACAGGGGGCTCAACGCCATCACTACCTCTGATGCGCACCCAATGCCACGCATCGAGGATCTGCTGGAGCGGTTGGCGAATGCCAAGTACATATCCATCATGGATTTAAGCCGGGGATACTGGCAGATTCCCCTGAGCCCTGAGGCGCAGGAGAAATCCGCCTTTATCACCCCTTTTGGACTGTACGATTCCACGGTCATGCCTTTCGGCATGAAGAATGCCCCTGCCACTTTCCAGCGGATGGTCAACCACCTGCTTCAGGGACTGGAGGAGTACACTGTGGCGTACCTGGACGACATTGCCGTCTTCAGTTCCACCTGGGAGGAACACCTTCAGCATCTCCAGGAGGTGCTCAAGCGTATTCACCAGGCAGGTCTGACCATCAAGTCGGGAAAATGCCAGATGGGCATGAGGGAGGTCCACTACCTGGGGCACCGGGTAGGCGGGGGTTCCATGAGTCCAGAGCCCGAGAAAGTGGACGCGATCGTGTCCTGGCCCGCCCCCAGGACCAAAAAGCAGGTGAAGTCCTTCCTGGGCACTGCAGGGTACTATAGTCGTTTCGTACCGAACTATAGCGCCATTGCAAAACCCTTGACGGACCTCACCAAGGGCGGTCTACCCCAAACAGTCAGCTGGACAGATGGCTGTGAGGCGGCATTCCGAGCTTTGAAAACAGCCCTGTGCAGCTCTTCAGTGTTGAAAGCCGTCGACAGCAGTCGGCCATTCCTGGTACAGACTGACGCCAGCGAATTTGGCCTCGGTGCTGCACTCAGCCAGGTTGACTCGGGGAACCAGGAGTACCCCGTGTTGTACCTGAGCCGGAAACTTCTGCCGAGGGAAGTGGCATACTCCACCATCGAGAAGGAGTGCCTGGCCATGGTCTGGGCACTGCAACGTTTGCAGCCCTACCTGTACGGGTGCACCTTCAAGGTGGTCACCGACCACAACCCTCTGAGCTGGCTGCACACAGTGTCCGGAACCAATGGTAGGTTGCTACGCTGGAGCCTTGCCCTACAGCAGTATGATTTTGCCGTACAACACAAGAAAGGCAGCGAACATGGGAATGCTGATGGGTTGTCACGACGTGGCGAACCCGCTGAGGTGCGCATGTCGTATTACCGGCAGGTCATGCCTCCTTAGCGCCCTCTAAGGGGGGAGGTGTGATGATACTGCAAGCTCCATATCCTGTACTTCTCTAGAAGTCTCCACAGCTACTGCATTCATTAGGTTTTGCAGCCTGTGGGCTTCCCCCCCCTTCAGCTCACTACACACTCTGTGTAATCTGATTCCAGGTGGCTAGCCCCCACAGGGAGGCCGGCTGAAAGCGGCTAACAAGCCACATGGTCTGTTCCTTTGTTGCATGGTAGTTATTCAAGATCAAAATCTTGGCTCCTGTGTATGTTATAAGTATGAAATTTTCATATCTGCCAATTCATCGGTGAATCCAGGGATCACTGAAGTTTCTAAGCGCTGGCACCAGCAGAACCTAAGAAACAGATTTCTGCTTAGCCGATCCACCCAGGCACTCTGCGTTTAGACTTAAATGCACGCCAACATCTTGCGGAGTACAATGGTATGCTCTGCATCGCTGTAAGAGACTCCATCTCTTATTTATGAAAGTTTTGAGTTTTCTGCACTAAGAGTAACCCTTAGAGCAAAAGGAGGACCCTGGTAACTCCACCCCATTTATGATGACACGGCCACAGGTCTATAAGGTAGGGGCCAGGTATTCTGGCTCAGATCTGCCCTGGACACCAGACTTATAGCAGCTCTGTGATGCATTGTGATGTCTCCCCTCCCCCGACCGCATGGATTGCCTACTATGATCTAAGAACTGTAAGTTGATCTTCCTTATGTTAACCCTTTTATTTTCTAATTGTCTTGTACATAACGATATTGACTCAGTTTGTTCCATCTTTTTATATTGTATAAGCACTGCCTGTTTTTTTAAGGAATAAACCTATAAAATTATTAGTTTGATTCTCCTGCTCTATAAACGAATTTGCACGTGCCTGAAGTACTACGCTACTGTTTTGGGTTGCTGCGGACCCTCTTGATAAATTGTTCCAAGTAAATCGCAGCTGGTGGCAGCTTAAAAGAAGGGGACGGAGCGGGTGTTATAAGTGTATTGCCCGGCTGCGGCCCGGAGTAATTATAATTCCCTCACTGCAGCGTGCCCAATAGCCAGCACACATCCAAGTGAACCGTCTGGCGACTAATTATCCTAGGTGCAGTTCCTGACTGACCTGAGGGTATGGGGGGCGCCAGAGAGCTGCAAGTTCCTAAGTGGAAGTGGGATAATTATAAATCCCTGCAGTTTACTGGGTCGGACGGCAGCAGCCGTCGTGTGTGTGCGCGTTTTGGTCACATTTGCGGCACGGAGGGATCACAAGCCGTGATACCCCGGGCTACCGTGTGGCGGACCGTGTGCACGTTTCGTCACAATCCCCAAAGAACATAGAAAGCCCCCAAACATGTAATGGCGGTTAGACAAGAAGAATACTGACACAGACAGAAAATAGTATGAGCAAACGTTGGGGCCCAAACTATCTAAATAGAAAAGGATAGGAAGGGCACTTACTGCAATCCCAAAAAACCCTGAAAAGCACTAACTCTACTAATTTCAAAAACACCTGAGATCACACGACCTCTACCACCTAAATTAGTTCTCTGGTGTAACAAAATCAAAACAGCAGCCACTGAAAAAACTGGAAAAAGCAAATGTACAAAACATCAGTGGCTGAACTAAACTGAGAGGGCAAAAGCCCCCGGAGGGGACCCTGAAGGCCCCAACAGAAGTGCAGGACAAAATGCAAAAATAAAGCACAAAAACAAAAAGAAGAAAATGTCTTATCTGTAAGCAGGAGATGCAGACACGACACAGCAGGCTACAAAGGAAACAGGAATCAAGGATTGAGACCAGAACAATTGATCACCGGCAACCCTGATGGGAAGGTGACTCCCCTAAATAAGACCAGTCAGTAACACCTGATTCCCAATCCTCACAATCTTCACTGGACAGTCCAGTACCGCTTGTAACCACCAGAGGGAGCCTCTGCTCAGAACTCACTTCAAGTCCATTCACAACAGTACCCCCACCTTGAGGAGGGGTCACCGAACCCTCACTTGAGCAACCAGGTCGGTCAGGATGAGTTCTATGATACGCATGGATGAGTCTCCTAGCATGGATGTCCGAAGCAAACACCCAAGAACTGTCTTCCTGACCATAACCTCTTCACTTAACCAAATACTGGAGTTTCCGTCTAGAAAAACGAGAATTCAATATTTTCTCAACCACAAACTCTATATTGTCCTCAACCAGAACAGGGTCAGGAGGCAAAGCAGTAGGAACCACTGGCTCAACAAACCTCTTCAACAAGGACTTGTGGAACACGTTATGGATCTTAAATGTCCCAGGAAGAAGCAAACGAAAAGAAACAGGATTAAGAATCTCCATGATCTTATAAGGTCCAATGAACCCAGGCTTAAATTTAAGAGATGCTACTCTCATAGGAATATTTTTTGAGGACAACCAGACCAAGTCCCCCACTTTAAACCGAGGACCATCAGTCCTATGCTGGTTAGCAAACCGCTGGGCCCTCTCCTGAGAGAGGGACAACCTCTCCACTACCTGGTCCCAAATCTGTTGCATACGCTCCACAACAGAGTCAACACCTGGACAGGCAGAAGCCTCCGTCTGTCCTGAAGAAAATCGAGGGTGAAACCCAGAATTACAGAAAAATGGAGACATCAAAGTGGCAGAGCTAGTCCTATTATTAAGAGCAAACTCAGCCAAAGGCAAAAAAGAGACCCAGTCATCCTGATCAGCAGACACAAAGCATCTTAGATAAGTCTCCAATGTCTGGTTTGTTCTCTCAGTTTGACCATTGGTCTGAGGATGAAACGCCTAGGAGAAAGACAACTGAACATCAAGCTTAGAACAAAATGTCCTCCAAAATCTGGAAACAAACTGGACTCCTCTGTCAGTCACAATGTTCTCAGGAATGCCGTGTAAACGAACCACGTGCTGAAGGAACAAAGGCACCAATTCGGAGGAGGAAGGCAACTTAGGTAATGGCACAAGATGCATCATCTTGGAAAACCTATCACAAATCAACCAGATGACGGTCATTCTCTGAGAAACAGGGAGGTCGGAAATGAAATCCATAGAGATATGGGTCCATGGTCTCTTGGGCACAGGCAATGGCATTAACAAACCACTAGAGCGAGAGCAAGGCTTGGAGCGAGAGCAAGTCCCGCAGGACTGCACAAATTCCCTGACATCACGAGACAAGGTAGGCCACCAAAAGGACCGACTAACCAAGTCTCTGGTACCATTAATTCCGGGATGACCGGCCAACGCGGAACAATGAATCTCAGACATCACACTCTTTTTCCACTGGTCCGGGACAAACAATTTCCCAACAGGGCAGCGCTCGGGCCTATCCTCCTGACACCCCTCCAGAGCCAGTCTCAAATTGGGCAAGATGGCGGAAAGAACTACACCTTCTTTCAAAATAACAGAAGGATCAGATAACTCAGGAGAGTCCGCAAGGAAACTCCTCGAGAGGGCATCCGCTTTAACATTCTTAGTGCCAGGAAGAAAGGAAACCACAAAATTAAAACGTGTGAAAAACAAGGCCCACCTGGCCTGTCTAGGATTGAGTCGCTTGGCAGATTCCAGATAAACCAGATTCTTATGGTCCGTAAGGACCACTACCTGATGTTTGGCTCCCTCCAGCCAATGTCTCCACTCTTCAAAAGCCCACTTCATGGCCAATAACTCCCGATTACCCACGTCATAATTACGTTCAGTAGGAGAAAATTTTCGAGAGAAAAAGGCACAAGGGTTACTTTTAGAGGTCTCTGGATCTCTTTGGGACAAAACGGCACCTGCCCCAATTTCAGAGGCATCAACCTCCACCTGAAATGGCAGAGAAACATCAGGCTGCCGTAGAACAGGAGCAGAAGTGAATCTCTGCTTAAGTTCCTGAAATGCAGAAACTGCCTCAGGAGGCCAATTAACCACATCAGAACCCTTTTTGGTCAAATCAGTTAATGGTTTAACAATAACCGAGAAATTACCAATAAATTTACGATAAAAATTGGCAAAACCCAAAAATCTTTGAAGAGCCTTTAATGAAGTAGGTTGGACCCAATCACAGATGGCCTGAACCTTGACCGGGTCCATTTCAATAACAGATGGGGACAAAATGAATCCCAAAAATGAGATCCTCTGTACGCCAAAAAGACACTTTGATCCCTTCACATACAGAGCATTCTCTCTCAAAATCTGGAATACAGTTCGAACATGCTTCACATGAGAGTCCCAGTCATTAGAAAAAATCAAGATATCATCCAAATAAACAATCAGAAATTTATCCACAAAATCCCTGAAAATGTCATTCATGAAAGACTGGAAGACAGAAGGAGCATTAGTGAGCCCAAAGGGCATCACAAGGTACTCAAAATGCCCTTCAGGGGTGTTAAATGCAGTCTTCCATTCATCCCCGTGCTTAATGCGAATAAGGTTATATGCCCCCCTGAGGTCAAGCTTGGTAAACCAAGTTGCGTTTTTCACCCTGGAAAACAGGTCAGAAATCAAGGGTAACGGATATTTCACAGTAATATTGTTCAAAAGACGATAATCAATACACGGCCTTAATGAACCATCCTTTTTGGCCACAAAGAAAAAACCGGCACCTAAGGGTGAAGAGGATGGTCTGATATGACCCTTCTCCAATGACTCCTTGATATAAGACCGCATAGCGTCATGTTCAGGTACAGACAAGTTAAAAAGGCCACCTTTAGGGAATTTACTACCAGGCACTAATTCAATAGCGCAGTCATAGCTCCTATGGGGAGGCAAGGATGCAGATTTACTTTCGCTAAACACATCAGAAAAATCAATCAAAAAGTCAGGAACATCCTGAGCCTGGGGGAGGCAGAAAAAACAGGAGTGTTGGTATTAACACATTGGCAGCCCCAACTGGTTACAGACACAGATTTCCAATCCAAAACAGGATTATGAGACTGTAACCAAGGGAAACCCAGCACGATAATGTCATGCAGATTATACAGAACCAAAAATTTGCAACTCTCCTGATGATCAGGTTCAACCCTCATTATCACCTGAGTAGAGAACTGAGGTTTATTCTCAGCCAAAGGGGTAGAATCGATTCCCAGTAGGGGAATAGACTTCTGTAGGGGCATCAAGGGAAACCCGCAACGTTTAGCAAAATCAAAATCCATCAGGTTAATAGCTGCTCCCGAATCAACGAAAGCCTGAGCAGAAAATGAGGACAGAGAGCATATCAGAGAAACAGTTAATAAAAACTTAGTCTGAACACTACCCAAGACAACTGAGCGTGCAAAACGTCTTCCCCGCTTAGGGCAGACTGAAATAGCATGAGAGGCATCACCACAGTAGAAACATAACCCATTGCGCTTTCGAAACTCATGACGCTGTGCCCCAGAATCCACTCTATCACACTGCATGGGTTCAGAAGCAGGTTCACAAGGCAACATTATTCCACGCATACTTCTCCGCTCACGCAAACGTCTGTCAATTTGAATCGCCAATGACATAGAATCATTGAGACCAGAGGGGACAGGGAATCCCACCATAACATCCTTTACATTATCTGACAGACCCTTCCGAAAAAGGGCTGCCAAAGCGTCGTCATTCCATTTGGTGAGGACTGCCCACCTGCGGAATCTCTGACAGTATAACTCAGCGTCATCAAGCCCCTGATTTAATGCCAACAAGGCTTTTTCAGCTTGATCAGTGACATTAGGCTCATCGTACAATAACCCCAAGTGTTATGTTACGGTAGCTGAGGAGTGCAGGTAAAAAAGGAAATACACCAGAGCAGTTGGAATCTATGAGATTGCAGTACCCTGACTAACCACCGCAACTAGAGGCAGCCGTGGAGCGTTCCTACGTTGGTCCTAGACGCCTCGTCACAGCCTGAGAAACTAACTACACCTAAAGATAGAAATAGGAAAGCTATCTGCCCCGGAGCAGAACCCCAAAGATAATAGAAAGCCCCCAAACATGTAATGGCGGTTAGACAAGAGGAAATACTGACACAGAAAGAAAATAGTATGAGCAAACGCTGGGGCCCAAACTATCTAAATAGAAAAGGATAGGAAGGGTACTTACTGCAATCTCAGAAAACCCTGAAAAAACACCAACTCTACTAATTTCAAAATCACCTGAGATCACACGACCTCTACCACCTAAATTAGTTCTCTGGTGTAACAAAAACAAAACAGCAGCCACTGAAAAAAAACTGGAAAAAGCAAAAGTACAAAACACAGTGGCTGGACTAAACTGAGAGGGCAAAAGCCCCCGGAGGGGACCCTGAAGGCCCCCACAGAAGTGCAGGACAAAATGCAAAAATATAGCACAAACACAAAATAAGAAATTGTCTTATCTGATAGCAGGAGATGCAGACACGACACAGCAGGCTACAAGGGAAACTGGAAAGAAGGATTCAGACCAGAACAATTGATCACCGGCAACCCTGATGGGAAAATGACTCCCTTACATAAGACCAATCAGCAACACCTGATTCCCAGTCCTCACAATCCTCACCAGCACCGCTTGCAACCACCAGAGGGAGCCTCTGCTCAGAACTCATCTCAAACCCATTCACAACAGTACCCCCCCCTTGAGGAGGGGTCACCGAACCCTCATTTGAGCAACCAGGTCGGTCAGGATGAGTTCTATGATACGCACGGATAAGTCTCCTAGCATGGATGTCCGAAGCAAACACCCAAGAATTGTCTTCCTGACCATAACTTCTCCATTTAACCAAATACTGGAGTCTTCGTCTAGAAAAACGAGAATCCAATATTTTCTCAACCACATACTCCAGATTGCCCTCAACCAAAACAGGGTCAGGAGGCACAGCAGCAGGAACCACTGGCTCAACAAACCTCTTCAACAAGGACTTGTGGAACACGTTATGGATCTTAAATGTCCCTGGAAGAAGCAAACGAAAAGAAACAGGATTAATAATCTCCATGATCTTATAAGGTCCAATGAACCCAGGCTTAAATTTAGGAGATGCTACTCTCATAGGAATATTCTTTGAGGACAACCAGACCAAGTCCCCCACTTTAAACCGAGGACCATCAGTCCTATGCCGGTTAGCAAACCGCTGGGCCTTCTCCTGAGAGAGGGACAACCTCTCCACTACCTGGTCCCAAATCTGCTGCATACTCTCAACAACAGAGTCAACACCTGGACAGACAGAAGCCTCCGTCTGTCCTGAAGAAAATCGAGGGTGAAACCCAGAATTACAGAAAAACGGAGACATCAAAGTGGCAGAGCTAGCCCTATTATTAAGAGCAAACTCAGCCAAAGGCAAAAAAGAGACCCAGTCATCCTGATCAGCAGACACAAAGCATCTTAGATAAGTCTCCAATGTCTGGTTTGTTCTCTCAGTTTGACCATTGGTCTGAGGATGAAATGCCGAGGAGAAAGACAATTGAACACCCAGTTTAGAACAAAAAGTCCTCCAAAATCTGGAAACAAACTGGACTCCTCTGTCAGACACAATGTTCTCAGGAATACCGTGTAAACGAACCACGTGCTGAAGGAACAACGGCACCAATTCAGAGGAGGAAGGCAACTTAGGTAATGGCACAAGATGTATCATTTTGGAAAACCTATCACAAATTACCCAGATGGTGGTCATTCTCTGAGAAACAGGAAGATCGGAAATGAAATCCATAGAGATATGGGTCCATGGTCTCTTGGGCACAGGCAATGGCATCAACAAACCACTAGAGCGAGAGCAAGGCTTGGAGCGAGAGCAAGTCCCGCAGGACTGCACAAATTCCCTGACATCGCGAGACAAGGTAGGCCACCAAAAGGACCGACTAACCAAGTCTCTGGTACCAAAAATTCCGGGATGCCCAGCCAATGCGGAACAATGAATCTCAGACATCACACTCTTTTTCCATTGGTCCGGGACAAACAATTTTCCAACAGGGCAGCGCTCGGGCCTATCCTCCTGACACCCCTCTAGAGCAAGTCTCAAATTGGGCGAGATGGCGGAAAGAACCACACCCTCCTTCAAAATAACAGAGGGATCAGATAGCTCAGGAGAGTCCGCAAGGAAACTCCTCGAGAGGGCATCCGCCTTAACATTCTTAGTGCCAGGAAGAAAGGAAACCACAAAATTAAAACGTGTGAAAAACAAGGCCCACCTGGCCTGTCTAGGATTGAGTCGCTTGGCAGATTCCAGATAGACCAGATTCTTATGGTCCGTAAGGACCACCACCTGATGTTTGGCTCCCTCCAGCCAATGTCTCCACTCTTCAAAAGCCCACTTCATGGCCAATAACTCCCGATTACCCACGTCATAATTACGTTCAGTAGGAGAAAATTTTCGAGAGAAAAAGGCACAAGGGTTACTTTTAGAGGTCTCTGGATCTTTTTGGGACAAAACGGCACCTGCCCCAATTTCAGAGGCATCAACCTCCACCTGAAATGGCAGAGAAACATCAGGCTGCCGTAGAACAGGAGCAGAAGTGAATCTCTGCTTAAGTTCCTGAAACGCAGAGACTGCCTCAGGAGGCCAATTCACCACATCAGAACCCTTTCTGGTCAAATCAGTTAATGGTTTAACAATAACCGAGAAATTACCAATAAATTTACGATAAAAATTGGCAAAACCCAAAAATCTCTGAAGAGCCTTTAATGAAGTAGGTTGGACCCAATCACAGATGGCCTGAACCTTGACCGGGTCCATTTCAATAACAGATGGGGACAAAATGAATCCCAGAAATGAGATCTTCTGTACGCCAAAAAGACACTTTGATCCCTTCACATACAGAGCATTCTCTCTCAAAATCTGGAATACAGTTCGAACATGTTTCACATGAGAGTCCCAGTCATTAGAAAAAATCAAGATATCATCCAAATAAACAATCAGAAACTTGTCCACAAAATCCCTGAAAATGTCATTCATGAAGGACTGGAAGACGGAAGGAGCATTAGTGAGCCCAAAGGGCATCACAAGGTACTCAAAATGCCCTTCAGGGGTGTTAAATGCCGTCTTCCATTCATCCCCGTGCTTAATGCGAATAAGGTTATACGCCCCCCTGAGGTCAAGCTTGGTAAACCAAGTAGCGTTTTTCACCCTGGAAAACAGGTCAGAAATCAAGGGTAACGGGTATTGATATTTCACAGTAATATTGTTCAAGAGACGATAATCAATACACGGCCTTAATGAACCATCTTTTTTGGCCACAAAGAAAAAACCGGCACCTAAGGGTGAAGAGGATGGTCTGATATGACCCTTCTCCAATGATTCCTTGATATAAGACCGCATAGCGTCATGTTCAGGTACAGACAAGTTAAAAAGGCGACCTTTAGGGAATTTACTACCTGGCACTAATTCAATAGCGCAGTCATAGCTCCTATGGGGAGGTAAGGATGCAGATTTACTTTCGCTAAACACATCAGAAAAATCAAACAAAAAGTCAGGAACATCCTCAGCCTGGGGGGAGGCAGAAAAAACAGTAGTGTTGGTATTAACACATTGGCAGCCCCAACTGGTTACAGACACAGATTTTGAATCCAAAACAGGATTATGAGACTGTAACCAAGGGAAACCCAGCACTATAATGTCATGCAGATTATATAGAACCAAAAATTTGCAGCACTCCTGGTGATCAGGTTCAACCCTCATTATCACCTGAGTAGAAAACTGGGGTTTATTCTCAGCCAAAGGGGTAGAATCGATCCCCAGTAAAGGAATAGACTTCTGTAGGGGTATCAAGGGAAACCCACAACGTTTAGCAAAATCATAATCCATCAGGTTAATAGCTGCTCCAGAATCAACGAAAGCCTGAGCAGAAAATGAGGACAGAGAGCATATCAGAGTGACAGTTAATAAAAACTTAGTCTGAACACTACCCAAGACAACTGAGCGTGCAAAATGTCTTCCCCGCTTAGGGCAGACTGAAATAGCATGAGAGGCATCACCACAGTAGAAACATAACCCATTGCGCTTTCGAAACTCATGACGCTGTGCCCCAGACACCACTCCATACATACTTCTCCGCTCACGCAAACGTCTGTCAATTTGAATCGCTAATGACATAGAATCATTGAGACCAGAGGGGACAGGGAATCCCACCATAACATCCTTTACATTATCCGACAGACCCTTCCGGAAAAGGGCCGCCAAAGCTTCGTCATTCCACTTGGTCAGGACTGCCCACCTACGGAATCTCTGACAGTATAACTCAGCGTCATCAAGCCCCTGATTTAATGCCAACAAGGCTTTTTCAGCTTGATCAGTGACATTAGGCTCATCGTACAATAACCCCAAAGCCTGAAAAAATGCATCAACATCACTCAAAACAGGATCCCCAGGTATCAGGGAAAAAGCCCAATCCTGAGGATCGCCGCGCAGGAGAGAGATGATATTTTGAACCTGCTGCGCTGCGTTTCCTGAGGACTTAGATTTTAAGGCAAGAAACAATTTACAATTATTTTTGAAATTCTGAAACTTAGCTCGATCCCCTAAAAACAAATCTGGCATGGGGATCCTAGGTTCCACAACAGGCAACCTAGCAAGATATGCAGCAATACTCTGAACCTCAGTGGCAAGCTGATCCACACGGCCAGACAACTGTGCAAACTCCATTGGGAGAAAAGATCCTCCCCAGCACCCAGAGATACAGAGGGAAAAAAAAAAATGCAACAAACAGAAAAATATCTCTGACAACTTTTCTTCCTTCAAAATATGTTTTCCCTTCTGTGAGTACCATACAATTTTTATGGCCGGTGATACTGTTATGTTACGGTAGCTGAGGAGTGCAGGTAAAAAAGGAAATACACCAGAGCAGTTGGAATCTATGAGATTGCAGTACCCTGACTAACCACCGCAACTAGAGGCAGCCGTGGAGCGTTCCTACGTTGGTCCTAGACGCCTCGTCACAGCCTGAGAAACTAACTACACCCCTAAAGATAGAAATAGGAAAGCTATCTGCCCCGGAGCAGAACCCCAAAGATAATAGAAAGCCCCCAAACATGTAATGGCGGTTAGACAAGAGGAAATACTGACACAGAAAGAAAATAGTATGAGCAAACGCTGGGCCCAAACTATCTAAATAGAAAAGGATAGGAAGGGTACTTACTGCAATCTCAGAAAACCCTGAAAAAACACCAACTCTACTAATTTCAAAATCACCTGAGATCACATGACCTCTACCACCTAAATTAGTTCTCTGGTGTAACAAAAACAAAACAGCAGCCACTGAAAAAAAACTGGAAAAAGCAAAAGTACAAAACACAGTGGCTGGACTAAACTGAGAGGGCAAAAGCCCCCGGAGGGGACCCTGAAGGCCCCCACAGAAGTGCAGGACAAAATGCAAAAATATAGCACAAACACAAAATAAGAAATTGTCTTATCTGATAGCAGGAGATGCAGACACGACACAGCAGGCTACAAGGGAAACTGGAAAGAAGGATTCAGACCAGAACAATTGATCACCGGCAACCCTGATGGGAAAATGACTCCCTTATATAAGACCAATCAGTAACACCTGATTCCCAGTCCTCACAATCCTCACTAGTACCGCTTGTAACCACCAGAGGGAGCCTCTGCTCAGAACTCATCTCAAACCCATTCACAACACCCAAGGCCTGAAAAAATGCATCAACATCACTCAAAACAGGATCCTCAGGTGTCAGGGAAAAAGCCCAATCCTGAGGATCGCCGCGCAGGAGAGAGATGACAATTTGAACCTGCTGCGCTGCGTTCCCTGAGGACTTAGATTTTAAGGCAAAAAACAATTTACAATTATTTTTGAAATTCAGAAACTTCGCTCGATCCCCCAAAAACAAATCTGGCATGGGAATCCTAGGTTCCACATCAGGCAACCTAGCAAGATAGGTAGCAATACTCCGAACCTCAGTGGCAAGCTGATCCACACGGCCAGACAACTGTGCAAACTCCATTGAGAGACAAAATCCTCCCCAGCACCCAGAGATACAGAGGGAAAAAAAAAAAATGCAACAAACAGAAAAATATCTCTGACAACTCTGACAACCTTTTTTTTTTTTTCTTTCACAATATTTTTCCCTTCTGTGAGTACCATATAATTTTCAGTTTTGGCCGGTGATACTGTTATGATTTGGTAGCTGAGGATTGCAGGTAAAAAAGGCAATACACCAGAGCAGTTGGAATCTATGAGATTGCAGTACCCTGACTAACCACCACAACTAGAGGCAGCCGTGGAGCGTTCCTACGTTGGTCCTAGATGCCTCATCACAGCCTGAGAAACTAACTATACCTAAAGATAGAAAGAGGAAAGCTATCTGCCCCGGAGCAGATTCCCAAAGAACATAGAAAGCCCCCAAACATGTAATGGCGGTTAGACAAGAAGAATACTGACACAGACAGAAAATAGTATGAGCAAACGTTGGGGCCCAAACTATCTAAATAGAAAAGGATAGGAAGGGCACTTACTGCAATCTCAAAAAACCCTGAAAAGCACCAACTCTACTAATTTCAAAAACACCTGAGATCACACGACCTCTACCACCTAAATTAGTTCTCTGGTGTAACAAAATCAAAACAGCAGCCACTGAAAAAACTGGAAAAAGCAAATGTACAAAACATCAGTGGCTGAACTAAACTGAGAGGGCAAAAGCCCCCGGAGGGGACCCTGAAGGCCCCCACAGAAGTGCAGGACAAAATGCAAAAATAAAGCACAAAAACAAAAAGAAGAAAATGTCTTATCTGTAAGCAGGAGATGCAGACACGAAACAGCAGGCTACAAAGGAAACAGGAATCAAGGATTGAGACCAGAACAATTGATCACCGGCAACCCTGATGGGAAGGCGACTCCCCTAAATAAGACCAGTCAGTAACACCTGATTCCCAATCCTCACAATCTTCACTGGACAGTCCAGTACCGCTTGTAACCACCAGAGGGAGCCTCTGCTCAGAACTCACTTCAAGTCCATTCACAACAGCCCTGTGTTCTGCCTGCGGGCCCTGTGCGCTGCCTGGGGCCCCGTGTGCTGCCTGGGGCCCTGTGCGCTGCCTGGGGCCCCTGTGTGCTGCCTGTGACCCGTGTGCCGCCCTGGGGCCCTGTGCGCTGCCTTTGGGCCCCGTGCGCTGCCTGGGGCCCCGTGCGCTGCCTGTGGGCCCTGTGCGCTGCCTGGGGCCCCTGTGCTCTGCCAGGAGCCCCGTGTGCTGCCAGGAGCCCTGTGCGCTGCCTGGGGCCCCTGTGCTCTGCCTGGGGCCCTGTGTGCTGCCTGGGGCCCCTGTGCTCTGCCAGGAGCTCCGTGTGCTGCCAGGAGCCCCATGCGCTGCCAGGAGCCCCATGTGCTGCCTGCGGGCCCCGTGCGCTGCCTGGGGCCCCGTGCGTACCTGGGGCCCCGTGCGCTGCCTGTGGGCCCTGTGCGCTGCATGGGGCCTGTGATGAAACGTGCACACGGTCCGCCACACGGTAGCCCGGGGTATCACGGCTTGTGATCCCTCCGTGCCGCGAATGTGACGAAAACGCGCACACACACGACGGCTGCTGGGATTTATAATTATCCCACTTCCACTTAGGAACTTGCAGCTCTCTGGCGCCCCCCTTACCCTCAGGTCAGTCAAGGAACTGCACCTAGGATAATTAGTCGCCAGACAGGTCACTTGGATGTGTGCTGGCTATTGGGCACGCTGCAGTGAGGGAATTATAATTACTCCGGGCCGCAGCCAGGCAATACACTTATAAAACCCGCTCCGTCACTGCCAACGCCCCCCAATAGGTTAACACTTTACACCCCTTCTTTTAGCTGCCAACAGCTACGATTTACTTAATGAACAATTTATCAAGAGGGTCCGTAGCAACCCCAAAACAGTAGCGTAGTACTTCAGACACGTGCTGTTTCGTTTATAGAGCAGGAGAAAGAAACTAGTAAATTTTATATCTTTACTCCAAAAAGGTTTGACAGTGTTTATAAAGTTTTAAAACAAGATTTTACAAAAGGGGAGACAATCGAAATATGTACAATATGGTTACAGAAAATAAAAGGGGTTAACATAAGGAAGATCAACTTACAGTTCTTAGATCATAGTAGGCAAGCCATGCGGTCGGGGGATGGGAGACACATCACAATGCATCACAGAGCTGCTATAAGTCTGGTGTCCAGGGCAGATCTGAGGCAGAATACCTGGCCCCTAACTTATAGACCTGTGGCCGTGACATCATAAACGGGGTGGAGTTACCAGGGTCTTCCTCTTGCTCTAAGTGGTAATCTTAGTTCAGAAAACTCATAACTTTCATAACTTAGAGATGGAGTCTCTTACAGCGATGCACAGCATACCATTGTACTCCGCAAGATGTTGGCGTGCATTTAAGTCTAAACGCAGAGTCCCTGGGTGGATCGGCTAAGCAGAAATCTGTTTCTTGGGTTCTGTTGCAGCTGGAGCCAGGAAAAACATGGGCCAGGAAGCCCCGTCGACGCAGGTCGCAGACTTGCTACTTTTGTATTTTTCTCATACTCTCACATTGCATTACATCTGCATGAATGAATTCCCATTATTGTCTATGAGAGGCAGAAGCACATGGGCAGACAATGCAGACCCCCCGCGGTGAGGAGGGAAACTCCAGTGCTGGCAGCTCAGATTACACTGAGCCTGATTGCAGGCTGGGAGGGGGAAGGGAAGCGCAGATATACACAGGCTGCTAAATGAGATCCAACACCGAGGAATGGTGAGAAGATAAATGGAGGGATGCAAATGTATCAAAAAATAAATAAAAAATAAAAATAATAAAAATTAATAAAAAGAAATAAAAATGAAACATATAAATAATTATTAAAAAATGAATAAAATATTATATATATATATATATATATATATATATATATATATATATAATATATATATATACATATATATATATATATATAAAAAAAACAAGTAAACATAAACTCAAATAAAAAAGGTTTTATTGACATGTAATGACATACAGATACAATAATGATACATGAATAAAAAATTGATTTTAATATTAAATTAGTAGATTTAATACAATTGAAACACTCCACTTAGAGATATAATGATAATAGTCCAAGGCAGAAAAAATACACAGGGGATTTGCTGAGCACTATAAACAAGTGAATAAGTGCACAAAAAATACCTAATATGAAAGATATGATCTATAATAAATAATGAAAAATGCAAACAACACAAAATACTGCCAAAAAAGCAAATGAAGTGGTGATAATATGCCAAGAAAAATGTGCTAACATGTGCAAAAAAAAAAATAATATATAATATTGCTGAAGAGCAAATCCAAAACGAATGGTGTGGACTCAGTGTGATGGAACTAAATACCAAAAAGGGAACCAACCCAATATAATACAAGTGTCCAAACATGTAATGGTGAAAAAACCAACACACCCAAATCACAAAGTGGCTTGCTAATACCTGGAAGCCGAGGACGGAGGAGTGTCACAAGATAGCGTGCCCCAACGCACGTTTCGGAAATAAAGTCCTTCGTCAGGGGTTCTTCTGCCTCTCCGGACAAGTGGCGCTGATGTGTCCAGTCCGTTTACAGGAGAAACACTGGCGGGGGTCTGATGTAGGCCTGGCGCTGGCAAAGGGGATAGTGCCTCCAGAGGGATGGCTGGCAGGGGCACTGGGGTTGGTTGCAGGCTTACCCCCTCCCCAGCGGGCGGTGACGGGCTTCCGCACCTCGGGTTTCCGGTTGGCCTCATAGCTGTCGCGATCCGTGCTCTTTTGACCGCATCCTCTGGTTCTCGGTCCAGGATGAACTGTCGGACCTCAGCTGGGCACAGATGCAGGAACTGGTCTTTGATCATCAGGTCTCTCAGCTCCTCAAAGGTGTCAACTGACAGTCCATGGATCCACTGGTCAAAGTGGGTCCTGAGTCCTTGCACCACATCGCTATAACTGTCGTGTGGGCCACGTTGGAGGTTCCGGAACTTCTTTCGGTATACCTCAGGGGTTAGCTGGTACTTGGCGATCAGGGCCTGCTTGATTGCCTCATAGTCACCATCTTGATCTGGTGGGAGTGAAGCAAACGCCTCCAGAGCTTTGCCCTTTAGCCCGGGGGTCAAGTACCTGGCCCATTGGTCGTCAGGCAGCTGGTACTGTCTGCAGACTTTCTCAAAGGCCCGCAGAAAAGTGTCCAAGTCTCCGTCCTTTTCCATCACGGGAAAGTGCTCCGGCCGGGGCTTCGGACTCTGAGAGCTGCTGGGTGTACCGCTCCGGGCGGTGGAGGGCATTGCCCCTTGTCTGAGCAGCTCCAGCTCATGGGCTCTCTGAGCTTCCCGCTCGACTCTCTCAGCCTCTCGCTGGGCTTGGCGCTCGGCTCTCTCAGCCTCTTGCTGGGCTTGGGCCTCGGCTCTCTCAGCCTCTCGCTGGGCTTGGGCCTCCTGCTGGTATCGCTGGATCAGCCTCAGGCGCCCATCATGGTCGTCAGCGGAGAGCGCATCCAGGGCCGCCTGCAGGTAAGGGTCCAACCCGCCCTGGGTGTAAGCAGTCAGGGGTTGGGCCTCTGCTCCTGCGCCCTCCTCGCTCTCAGCGTGGTCCCGTGCCATCAGGGCCTGGATTACTTCGGCCTTGGTTTGGTCCATGGGGACAATCTTCCTCCACTCGCACATGGCAAGAAGAGCTTCCTTGCTACTCCGATTATACCAGTCGAATCCCCTCGTAGCCATGGTTGCCAAATGAAAGATAGGATAGAAAACAAAGAGAAGGGAGGGGTAACCGCAAGTACACACAATTATCTCAGGACTAATAAACACTGAGTCTGTTCTCCAAAACTTTAGTTGCAGGGTCCTGAAGAACCGTGCAATTTTTTAGTGAATGGAATGATTGCTCAGACCAGATCACTAATGCTCTATAATCCCACTGCTGCCACCAAATGTGATGAAACGTGCACACGGTCCGCCACACGGTAGCCCGGGGTATCACGGCTTGTGATCTCTCCGTGCCGTGAATGTGACGAAAACGCGCACACACACGATGGCTGCTGCCGTCCGACCCAGTAAACTGCAGGGATTTATAATTATCCCACTTCCACTTAGGAACTTGCAGCTCTCTGGCGCCCCCCTTACCCTCAGGTCAGTCAGGGAACTGCACCTAGGATAATTAGTCGACAGACGGGTCACTTGGATGTGTGCTGGCTATTGGGCACGCTGCAGTGAGGGAATTATAATTACTCTGGGTCGCAGCCAGGCAATACACTTATAAAACCCGCTCCGTCACTGCCAACGCCCCCCAATAGGTTAACACTTTACACCCCTTCTTTTAGCTGCCACCAGCTACGATTTACTTAATGAACAATTTATCAAGAGGGTCCGTAGCAACCCCAAAACAGTAGCGTAGTACTTCAGGCACGTGCTGATTCGTTTATAGAGCAGGAGAAAGAAACTAGTAAATTTTATATCTTTACTCCAAAAAGGTTTGACAGTGTTTATAAAGTTTTAAAACAAGATTTTACAAAAGGGGAGACAATCGAAATATGTACAATATGGTTACAGAAAATAAAAGGGGTTAACATAAGGAAGATCAACTTACAGTTCTTAGATCATAGTAGGTAAGCCATGAGGTCGGCGGATGGGAGACACATCACAATGCATCACAGAGCTGCTATAAGTCTGGTGTCCAGGGCAGATCTGAGGCAGAATACCTGGCCCCTACCTTATAGACCTGTGGCTGTGACATCATAAACGGGGTGGAGTTACCAGGGTCCTCCTCTTGCTCTAAGTGGTAATCTTAGTTCAGTAAACTCATAACTTTCATAACTTAGAGATGGAGTCTCTTACAGCGATGCACAGCATACCATTGTACTCCGCAAGATGTTGGCGTGCATTTAAGTCTAAACGCAGAGTCCCTGGGTGGATCGGCTAAGCAGAAATCTGTTTCTTGGGTTCTGTTGCAGCTGGAGCCAGGAAAAACATGGGCCAGGAAGCCCCGTCGACGCAGGTCGCAGACTTGCTACTTTTGTATTTTTATCATACTCTCACATTGCATTACATCTGCATGAATGAATTCCCATTATTGTCTATGAGAGGCAGAAGCACATGGGCAGACAATGCAGACCCCCCGCGGTGAGGAGGGAAACTCCAGCGCTGGCAGCTCAGATTACACTGAGCCTGATTGCAGGCTGGGAGGGGGAAGGGAAGCGCAGATATACATAGGCTGCTAAATGTAGTAGATGTCATCACAGGGCCCCGTGCACTGCCTGGGGCCCTGTGCGCTGCCAGGGGCCCCTGTGCTCTGCCTGGGGCCCTGTGGTCTGCCAGGAGCCCCGTGTGCTGCCAGGAGCCCCGTGCGCTGCCTGGGGCCCCGTGCGCTGCCTGCGGCCCCTGTGAGCTGCCTGGGGCCCTGTGCGCTGCCTGCGGGCCCTGTGCGCTGCCTGGGGCCCGTGCGCTGCCTGCGGCCCCTGTGCGCTGCCTGGGGCCCCGTGCGCTGGCTGTGGCCCCGTGCGCTGCCTGGGGCCCCGTGTGCTGCCTGCGGCCTCTGTGCGCTGCCTGGGGCCCCGTGCGCTGCCTGCAGGCGCCGTGCACTGCCTGGGGCCCTGTGCGCTGCCCGGGGCCCCGTGCGCTGCCTGTGGGCCCCGTGTGCTGCCTGTGGCCCGTGTATTCCGCCTGGAGCCCCATGTGCTGCCTTGGGCCCTGTATGCTGTCTGGGGCCCCTGTGCGCTGCCTGTGGCCCTGTGCACTGCCTGAGGCCCCTGTGCGCCGCCTGGGGCCCCTGTGCGCTGCCTGTGGACCCTGTGTGCTGCCATGGGCCCCTGTGCTCTATCTGGGGCCCTGTGCACTGCCAGTGGCCCCTGTGCGCTGCCTGGGGCCCCGTGCACTGCCTGGGGACCCTGTGCTCTGCCTGGGTCCTCTGTGCTCCGCCTGTGGCCCCTGTGCACTCCCTGGGGCCCCGTGCACTTCCTGTGGCCGCTGTGGGCCACCTGGGGCCCTGTGCGATGCCTGGGGCCTCGTGTTCTGCCTGGGGCCCCTGTGCTCTGCCTGTGGCCCGTGTATTCCGCCTGGAGCCCCATGTGCTGCCTGAGGCCCCGTGTGCTGCCTATGGCCCCTGTATGCTGCCTTGGGCCCTGTATGCTTTCTGGGGCCCCTGTGCGCTGCCTGGGGACCAGTGTGATGCCTGGGGCCCCTGTGTGCTGCCTGGGGCCCCGTATGCTGCCTGGGGCCTTATGCGCTGCCTGGGACCCGGTGTGCCGCCTGGGGCCCCTGTGTGCCGCCTATGACCCGTGTGCTGCCTGAGGCCCCGTGCGCTGCCTGAGGCCCCTGTGCACCGTCAGGGGCTCCTGTGCGCTGCCTGTGGCCCTGTGCACTGCCTGAGGCCACTGTGCGCCGCCTGGGGCCCCTGTGTGCTGCCTGTGGACCCTGTGTGCTGCCATGGCCCGTGCGCTACCTTGGCCCCTGTGCTCTACCTGGGCCCCTGTGCTCTATCTGGGGCCCTGTGCACTGCCAGTGGCCCCTGTGTGCTGCCTGGGGCCCCGTGCACTGCCTGGGGACCCTGTGCTCTGCCTGGGGCCCCGTGCACTGCCAGTTGCCCCTCTGCGCTGCCTGTGGCCCCATGCACTGCCTGGGGCCTGGTGTGCCACCTGGGGCCCCTGTGTTCCACCTGGGGCCCCGTGTGCTGCCTGTGGCCCCTGTGTGCTGCCAGGAGCCCCATATGCTGTCTGTGACCCCTGTGCGCTGCCTGGGGTCCTGTGCGCTGCCTGGGGCTCCATGTGCTGCCTGAGGCCACTGTGCGCTGCCTGGGGCCCTGTGTGCTGCATGGAGCCACGTGCACTGCCTGGGGCCCCTGTGCTCTGACTGGTGCCCTGTGTGCTGCCTGGGGCCTCGTGCACTGCATGGGGCCCCGTATGCTGTCTGTGACCCCTGTGGGCTGCCTGGGGCTCCGTGTGCTGCCTGAGGCCCCTGTGCGCTGCCTGGGGCCCTGTGTGCTGCATGGAGCCCCGTGCACTGCCTGGAGCCCTGTGCTCTGCCTGCGGGCCCCGTGCGCTACCTGGGGACCCTGTGCACTGACTGGGGCCCTGTGTGCTGCCTGGGGCCACTATTCTCTGCCTGTGGGCCCTGTGCACTGCCTGAGGCCCCCGTGCTCTGCCTGTGGTGCCATGTGCTGCCTGGGGCCTCTGTGCTCTGCCTGGAGCCCTGTGTACAGCCTGGGGAACCTGTGCTCTGCCTGGGGCCCTGTGTGCTGCCTGGGGCCCATGTGCTCTGCCTGGGGTCCCGTGCACTGCCTGTGGCCCCTGTGCGCTGCCTGAGGCCCCATGCTCTGCCTGCGGGCCCTGTGCGCTGCCTGGGGCCTCGTGAGCTGCCTGGGGCCTAGTGTGCTGCCTGGGGCCCCTCTGCTCTGCCAGGGCCCCGTGTGCTGCCTGTGGCCCCGTGCGCTGCCTGGGTTTCTGCCAGGGGCCCCGTGCGCTTCCTGGGGCCTAGTGTGCTGCCTGGGGCCCCTCTGCTCTGCCAGGGGCCCCATGTGCTGCCTGTGGCCCCGTGCGCTGCCTGGGGCCTCGTGCGCTGCCTGGGGCCCCGTGCGCTGCCAGGGGCCCCGTGTGCTGCCTGTGGCCCTGTGCGCTGCTTAGGGCCTCGTGCGCTGCCTGGGGCCCCGTGCGCTGCCTGGGGCCCCATGCGCTGCCTGTGGGCCCTGTGCGCTGCCTGCGGCCCCTGTGCACTGCCTGGGGCCCCGTACGCTGGCTGTGTGCCCTATGCGCTGCTTGTGGGTCCTGTGCGATGCATGGGGCCCCGTGAACTGCCTGGGGTCCCGTGCGCTGACTGGGACCCCTGTGCTCTTCCTGGGGCCCCGTTTGCCACCTGGGGCACCAAGCACTGCCTGGGCCGAAAGCACAGCCTGGGGCCCCGTGTGCTGGCTGTGGCCCCTGTGTGCTGCTGTGGCCCGTGTGATGCCTGGGGCCCCTGTGCTCTGCCTGTGGCCCCATGTGCTGCCTGGGGCCCATGCGCTGCCTGTAGCCCCTGTGTGCTGCCTGGGGCCCCGTGCTCTGCCTGGACCCCTGTGCTCTGCCTGGGCCCCGTGTGCTGCCTGGGCACCAAGCACTGCCTGGGCCCCAAGCACAGCCTGGGGCCCCGTGTGCTAGCTGTGGCCCCTGTGTGCTGCCTGTGCCCCGTGGGATGCCTGGGCCCCTGTGCTCTGCCTGTGGCCCCGTGTACTGCCTGGGGCCCGTGCGCTGCCTGTGGCCCCTGTGCGCTGCCAGGGGCCCCGTGCACTGCCTGGGCCCCTGTGCTCTGCCTGGGGTCCCCTGTGCTTTATCTAGGGCCCTGTGCGCTGCCAGTGGCCCCTGTGCGCTGCCTGGGGCCCCGTGCGCTGCCTGGGGACCCTGTGCTCTGCCTGGGGCCTCATGCGCTGCCAGTGGCCCCTGTCACTGCTTTGGGCCCCGTGCGCTGCCTGTGGCCCTATGCGCTGCCTGAGGCCCCTGTGTGCCGCCTGGGGCCCCTGTGCGCCGCCTGTGGCCCTGTTGCTGCCCTGGGGCCCTGTGTTCTGCCTGGGGCCCTGTGCTCTGCCTGGGGCCCCGTGCGCTACCTGGGCCCTGTGTGCTGCCAGTGGCCTTGTGTGCTGCCTGGGGCCTGTGCGCTGTCTGGGGACCCTGTGCTCTGCCTGGGGTCCCATGCACTGCCTGAGGCCCCTGTGCACCACCAGGGGCCCCGTGAGCCGCCTGGGGCCCCTGTGCTCTGCCTGGGGCCCTGTGTGGTGCCACGGGCCCCTGTGCTCTGCCTGGGGCCCTGTGTGGTGCCACGGGCCCCTGTGCTCTGCCTGGGGCCCTGTGTGGTGCCACGGGCCCCTGTGCTCTGCCTGGGCCCCATGTGCTGCCTGGGGCCTCTGTGCGCTGCCTTGGGCTCCGTGCGCTGCCTGGGGCCCCTGTGCGATGCCTGGGGCCATGTGCGCTGCCTGGGGCCCTGTCCTGCCTGGGCCCCGTGCTCCTTGGCCCCTGTGGGCCCATGTGCTGCCTGGGCCCTGTGCTCACCTGGGCACCTGGTACGCTGGGCCCCTGTGCTCTGCCTGTGGCCCTGTGTGCTGCCTGTGGCCCCGTGTCTCTGCCTGTGGCCCCGTGCCTGCCTGTGGCCCTGTGTGCTGCCTGGGCCCTGTATTGCTGGGGCCTGTGCCTGCCTGGGGCCCTGTGGCCGTGCCTGGGGCCCGTGCGCTGCCTGGGCCCTGTGCGCTGCCTGGGGCCCTGTCGTGCTGCCTGCCTGTGGGCCTCGTGTCTGCCTGGGCCCCGTGCGCCTCCCGGGGCCTGTGGCCCCCGCCATGTGCTGCCTGGGGCCCTCTGCGGCCCTGTTCTGCTGGGCCCTTATGATGCTGCTGGGGCCCCTCATGCTCTGCCTGGGCCCCTGTGTGCGCTGGGCCCCGTATGCTGGCCTGGTGGGCCCTGTGCGCTGCCTGGGGCCCGTGTGCTGCTGGGGCCCCATGCACTGACTTGGGCCCCGTGCACTGCCTGCCCTGTGCCCTGCCTGGTGCCTTGCTGCCTGTGGCACCGTCTCTGCCTGCGGCCCTGTGCTGCCTGGGGCCCTCTGCTGCTGCCCTGTGCCCCTGGGCCCTGCTCGGGCCCCTGTGCACTGCCTGGGGCCCCCCTGTGACGCTGCCTGGTGCCCTGTGGCTGCTTGTGGCCCGTGCTCTGCCTGCGGCCCGTTGCTGCCTGGGGCCCCTGTGCGTGCCTGGGCCCCTGTGCTCTGCCTGGGGCCCGTGCCGCCTGGGGCCCCGTGCACTGCCTGGGGCCTCTGTGCTCTGCCTTGAGCCCTGTGTACAGACTGGGGCCCTTGTGCTCTGCCTGGGGCCCTGTGCATTGCCTGGGGCCTATGTGCTCTGCCTGGGGACCCGTGCACTGCCTGGGGCCCCGTGCACTATGTGGGGCCCCTGTGCGCTGCCTGGGGCCCCGTGTGCTGCCTGGGGCCCTGTGTGCTGCCTGTGGCCCCATGCGCTGCCTGCAGGCCCCGTGTGCTCCTGGGGCCCCGTGCGCTGCCTGTGGGCCCTGTGCGTTGCATGGGGCCCCGTGCACTGCCTGGGGCCCTGTGTGCTGACTGGTGCCCCTGTGCTCTGCCTGGGGCCCTGTGTGCTGCCTGGGGCCCTGTGCTCTGCCAGGAGCCCCGTGTGCTGCCAGGGGCCCCGTGCGCTGCCTGGGTACTAGTGTTGAGCGATACGATACTGCAAATATCGGGTATCGGCCGATATTAGCTGTATCGGGCTTTCGATTCCGAGTACCGATATTTTCGTCATATCGGATACCGGAATCGGATTGTCACTGTCACTGTCTGTGTCCGTCGGTCGGGTCTGTCACTGTCAGTGTCCGTCGGTCGGGTCTGTCAGGAGTCAGCGGCACTTATCTGGCAGAAGATCTCCGGCGGTCACGGGCTGGACTGCTTGATGGCCGCCATCCTCTTCTCTCCGGCGGTCACATGCAGTTTCTCGCGATAACTGCAGTGACTGCTGGGTAATCCCGGCCGTAAAGCAGTCAGTCCGATGACGTCACCGCCGGAGAAGCAGGTAATCAGCTGTGCTGCGCCGGGATGTCAGGCTCTGCCTGTCATTGCGATGTAGCAGAGCTGGATCGTCGTGGGACAGTCGTTACTATGGACTGCGTCGGACAGGTGGTATACTGTTGGTTTGTTTTTTTTCTTTTTTTACAGGAGATCAATGGCGTCGCAGGAATGAGACTGTAATAAAAGAAATGAAAACTGTGTTGTCTCTTTATTTCATTAAAATACTTTTTTCTTGCTTTGTCTTTTTTTTATGCATTTAATAACTTTGGGATTAATAATGGATCGGTGTCTTATTGACGCCTCTCCATTATTAACCGGGCTTATTGTCACCGTGCAATCAACGGTGACATTAACCCCTTATTACCCCGCTTGCCACCGCAACAGGGCAAGTGGGAAGAGCCGGGTAAAGTGCCACAATTGGCACATCTTTTGATGCGCCAAATGTGGGGCTGCTGTAGCCTGGTATTATCAGGCTGTTGAGGGCCAAAATCCATGGGCCTTGACAGTCTTTTAATACCAGGCCGCAGCAGTCTGCATTTTACTTGGCTGGTTAACAAAAATAGGGGGACCCCTACGCCGTTTTTTTTTCGAGGGGATCCCCTATTTTTGTTAACCAGCCAAGCTAAGCAGACTGCTGTGGCCTGGTATTATCAGGCTTGCAAGGTCCATGGATATTGGATCCTTACCAGCCTGAAAAACCAGGCCTCAGCGGTCTGCTTCATCTGGCTGGTTAACAAAAATAGGGGGGACCCCACGCCAATTTTTTTTCGAGGGGATCCCCTATTTTTGTTAATCAGTTCCCTCTGACGTCACTGATTGTGTCCCTGGCTGACCTGAAGTGAAAGTGGAAAGCAATCAATTAAGCTTTCCACTTCCTCTCCTGTCAGCCAGGAGAGGAACTTATTCATTTGGGGGTTTACTGTGAGGCTGCAGCATTAGCTGCGGTCCCTGCAGTAAACATTAACCCTTTCTAAAGGATTACACCGTGGGACCTGACTGTGCATGGGATAGGTAAGAATAATTTTGCTTTTTTATTTTATTTTTATTACAGGAAATGGTTTTTTGCAGTAAAATAAAAGATGGTCAAAAACATGTGTCTTTATTTCATTAAAATGATTTTTAATTAAAGTGTGTGTGTTTTATTTTTATTTCATGCAATAGGATTAATAATTGATAGTTGTCTAATTGACAGCTCTCAATTATTAACCTGGCTTAAGGTCACCTTTCAATTGCAATGTGGCTTTAACCCCATATTAACCCATTCGCCACCGCTACAGGGCAATGGGAATAGACGGGCAAAGTGTCAGAAAGGGCGAATCTAATTATAGATTTGTCTTTTCTGGGTGTCTGGGGGCAGATGTTAGTAGCCAGGGGGGGCCAAAAATAATGGTCCCTCTCTGGGCTATTATTATCTGCCCCCATTCGCTGGCTTTGTCTGTCTGGTTGCGAAAATAGGGCAGGAGCCCACGCATTTTTTTTAAACAATTTTACACCTCATATTTTATATATATATATATATATATATACATACATGTCATTGAATTTGTGACACATATATATATATTTATATTTATAGTTCATACACTTCTACATAGTATAATAGCCGCTAATTCAATTGCAGGCTTTTGTGAAAATGCAGAACCCGACATGAAATGACACTTGGTGTACATAGGGTTAACCATGTCTTTTCATGTCCTTTGCTATCTGATTTGCACAAACAATTACATCAGTCTATGTGTGCAAAATTTCACACCTGTAGGGGTTAATTAAAGGTGTAAATTCGTAGCAAAAAAGTCCGTTTTTTTTTACAACAAATTTACACCTTTAATTAACCCCTACAGGTGTGAAATTTTGCACACATAGACTGATGTAATTGTTTGTGCAAATCAGATAGCAAAGGACATGAAAAGACATGGTTAACCCTATGTACACCAAGTGTCATTTCATGTCGGGTGCTTCTGTCTTTTCACAGAAGCCGGCGTTACCCGGCAATTGAATCAGAGGATATTTTACTATGTAGAAGTGTATAAACTATACATATATGTATAATATATATGTCACAATGACATGTATATATATATATATATATATATGTATTCTATGTGGGTATATTTAGTGTTTACAAGGAAATAAAGGTTTTTTTTTAGTTGCGATATTTTGTTCCCATAGACTTACATTGGATTTCCGGTATCGGAATCGGATATCGCCGATATTTAGTGATATCGGCGATACCATTCCGATCCGATATTTTTAGATATCGAGCAGTATCGCTCAACACTACTGGGTACCCTTGCGCTGAATGCGGCCCCTGTGAGCTGCCTGGGGCCTCGTGCACTGCCTGCGGGCCCTGTGCGCTGCCTGCGAGCCCCGTGCACTGCCTGGGGCCCCGTTGGCTGCCTGGGGCCTGTCCTCTGCCTGGGGTTTCGTGCAGTGCCTGGGGCCCCTGTGCTCTTCCTGTGGCCCCTGTGCGCTGCTTGGGGCCCCGTGCGCTTCCTGTGGCCCATGTGCGCCGCCTGGGGCCCGTGCACTGCCTGGGGCCCTTGTGCTCTGCCTGGGGCCCTGTGCGTTGCCCGGGGCCCATGTGCTCTGCCTGGGGACCCGTGCACTGCCTGGGCCCCTGTGCACTGCCTGGGGCCCCGTGCACTACGTGGGGCCCCTGTGCACTGCCTGGGGCCCTGTGTGCTGCCTGGGGCCCTGTGCGTGGCCTGGGCACTGTGTGCTGCCTGGGGCCCCGTGTGCTGCCTGTGGCCCTGTGTGCTGCCTGGTGCCCCTGTGCTCTGCCTAAGGCCCTGTGTGCTGCCTGGGGCCCCGTGTGCTGCCTGTGGCCCTGTGTGCTGCCTGGGGCCCCGTGTGCTGCCTGTGGCCCTGTGTGCTGCCTGGTGCCCCTGTGCTCTGCCTGGGGCCCTATGTGCTGCCTGGGGCCCCGTGTGCTGCCTGTGGGCCCTGTGCGTTGCATGGGGCCCCGTGCACTGCCTGGGGCCCTGTGTGCTGCCTGGTGCCCCTGTGCTCTGCCTGGGGCCCTGTGTGCTGCCTGGGGCCCTGTGCTCTGCCAGGAGCCCCGTGTGCTGCCAGGGGCCCTGTGCACTGCCTGGGTACCCTTGCGCTGCCTGCGGCCCCTGTGCACTGCCTGGGGCCCCGTTGGCTGCCTGGGGCCTGTCCTCTGCCTGGGGTTTCGTGCGGTGCCTGGGGCCCCTGTGCTCTGCCTGTGGCCCCTGTGCGCTGCTTGGGGCCCCGTGCGCTTCCTGTGGCCCATGTGCGCCTCCTGGGGCCCCGTGCACCGCCTGGGGCCCTTGTACTCTGCCTGGGGCCCCTGTGCTCTGCCTGGGGCCCCGTGTGCTGCCTGTGGCCCCTGTATGCCGCCTAGGGCCCCATGCACTGCCTGGGGCCCCGTGTGCTGCCTGTGCCCCCTGTATGCTGCCTTGGGCCCTATATGATGTCTGGGGCCCCTGTGCGCTGCCTGGGGACCAGTGTGCTGCCTGGGGCCATTGTGTGCTGCCTGGGGCCCCGTATTCTGCCTGGGGCCCCTGTGTGCCACCTGGGCCCAGTGTGCTGCCTGTGACCCCTGTGCGCTGCCTGGGGCCCTGTGCGCTGCCTGGGGCACCGTGTGCTGCCTGAGGCCCCTGTGCTCTGCCTGGGTCCCTGTGTGCTGCATGGGGCCCCGTGCACTGACTTGGGCCCCGTGCACTGCCTGGGACCCCTGTGCCCTGCCTGGTGCCCTGTGTGCTGCCTGGGGCCCCCGTCCTCTGCCTGCGGCACCGTGTGCTGCCTGGGGCCCCGTGTTGCTTGCCTGGTGCCCCTGTGCCCTGCCTGGGGCCCCGTGCACTGCCTGGGGCCTCTGTGCTCTGCCTGGAGCCCTGTGTACAGATTGGGGCCCCTGTGCTCTGCCTGGGGCCCTGTGCATTGCCTGGGGCCCATGTGCTCTGCCTGGGGACCCGTGCACTGCCTGTGGCCCCGTGCGCTACGTGGGGTCCCTGTGCGCTGCCTGGGGCACCGTGTGCTGCCTGGGGCCCTTGTCCTTTGCCTGGGGCCTCGTCTCCTGACTGTGGCCCCATGCACTAGCTGGGGCCCTGTGTGTAGCTTGCGGCCCCTGTGCGCTGCCTGGGGCCCCGTGCGCTGCCTGCGGGACCTCTGCGCTGCCGGGGGCCCCGTGTGCTGCCTGTGGCCCCTGTATGCCGCCTAGGGCCCCATGCGCTGCCTGGGGCCCCGTGTGCTGCCTGTGCCCCCTGTAAGCTACCTTGGGCCCTATATGCTGTCTGGGGACCCTGTGCGCTGCCTGGGGACCAGTGTGCTGCCTGGGGCCCTTGTGTGCTTCCTGGGGCCCCGTATGCTGCCTGGGGCACCATGCGCTGCCTGGGGCCCGGTGTACCGCCTGGGGCCCCTGTGTGCCGCCTGGGGCCCCCTGTGCTGCCTGTGACCCCTGTGTGCTGCATGGGCCCGTGTGCTGCCTGGGGCCCCCATCTTCTGCCTGCGGCGCCGTGTGCTGCCTGGGGCCCCGTGTGCTGCCTGGTGCCCCTGTGCTCTGCCTGGGGCCCTGTGTGCTGCCTGGGGCCCCGTGCACTGCGTGGGGCCTCTGTGCTCTGCCTGGAGCCCTGTGTGCTGCCTGGGTCCCATGTGCTCTGCCTGGGGTCCCGTGCACTGTCTGTGGCCCCTGTGCTCTGCCTGGGGTCCCATGCACTGCCTGTGGCCCCTGTGCGCTGCCTGGGGCCCTGTGCGCTACCTGGGGCCCCCGTGCGCAGCATGCAGGCCCTGTGCGCTGCTGGGGGCCCTGTGTGCTGCATGGGGCCCCGTGCGCTGCCTGGGGCCCCGTGCGCTGCCTGGGGCCTCGTGTGCTGCCTGCGTCCCCTGTGAGCTGCCTGGGGCCCCGTGCGCTGCCTGGGGCCTATTGTGCTGCCTGGGTCCCCTCTGCTCTGCCAGGGGCCCCGTGTGCTGCCTGTGGCCCCATGCGCTGTCTGGGGCCCGTGTGCTGCCTGCGGCCCCTGTGAGCTGCCTGGGCCCCCGTGCGCTGCCTGGGGCCTAGTGTGCTGCCTGGGGCCCCTCTGCTCTGCCAGGGGCCCCGTGTGCTGCCTGTGGCCCCATGCGCTGCCTGGGGCCCCATGCGCTGCCTGCGGCCTCTGTGCGCTGCCTGGGGCCTCGTGCGCTTCCTGTGGCCCCTGTGCACCACCAGGGGCCCCGTGAGCCACCTGGGGCCCCTGTGCTCTTCCTGGGGCCCTGTGTGGAGCCTGGGGCCCCTGTGCTCTGCCTGGGGCCCCGTGTGATGCCTATGGGCTCCTTGCGCTATCACTGTGGCCCCTATGCGCCGCCTGGGGCCCCATGTGCTACCTGTGGCCCCTGTGCTCCGCCGGGGCACCATGCACTACTGCGCCCTTTGCTTTGCTGGCCCAAGCGCTGCTGTGGCCCGTTTCTGCCTGGGCCCCTTGCCTGCCTGGGGCGCCGTGTGCTGCCTGGGGCCCCTGTGTGCAGCCTGGGGCCCCATATGCTGCCTGTGGCATCATACGCTGCCTGGGGCCCGGTGTGACACCTGAGGCCCCGTATGCTGCCTGTGGCCTCATGCACTACTTGGGGCCCTGTGTGCCGCCTGGGGCCCCTGTGTGCCTCCTGGGGCCCCGTGTGCTGCCTGTGGCCCCTGTGTGCTGCCAGGAGCCCCGTATTGCTGTCTGTGACCCCTGTACGCTGCCTGTTGTCCTGTGCGCTGCCTGGGGCCCCTGTGCTCTGCCTGGTGCCCTGTGTGCTGCCTGGGGCCTCGTGCACTGCCTGGGGCCCCGTGCATGGCCTGTGGCCCCTGTGCTCTGCCCGGGGCCCTGTGCGCTGCCTGGGGCCCCCGTCCTCTGCCTGCGGCGCCGTGTGCTGCCTGGGGCCCCGTGTGCTGCCTGGTGCCCCTGTGCTCTGCCTGGGGCCCTGGGCGCTGCCTGGGGCCCCGTGCGCTGCCTTTGGGCCCTATGTGCTGCATGGGGCCCTATGCGCTGCCTGGGGCCCTGTGCGCTGCCTGGGGTCCCTGTGCTCTGCCAGGAGCCCCGTGTGCTGCCAGGAGCCCCGTGCGCTGCCTGGTGCCCCGTGCGCTGCCTGCGGTCCCTGTGAGCTGCCATGGGCCCCGTGCGCTACCTTGGGCCGTGCTACCTGGCCCTGTGCTCTATCTGGGGCCCTGTGCACTGCCAGTGGCCCCTGTGCGCTGCCTGGGGCCCCGTGCACTGCCTGGGGACCCTGTGCTCTTGCCTAGGGCCCCTGTGCTCCGCCTGTGGCCCCTGTGCGCTGCCTGGGGCCCCGTGCGCTTCCTGTGGCCGCTGTGGGCCACCTGGGGCCCTGTGCGATGCCTGGGGCCCCTGTGCTCTGCCTGGGGCCTCGTGTTCTGCCTGGGGCCCCTGTGCTCTGCTCCACTGGCCAAAGTGGTTCCTGAGTCCTTGCACCACATCGCTATAACTGTCGTGTGGGCCACGTTGGAGGTTCCGGAACTTCTTTCGGTATACCTCAGGGGTTAGCTGGTACTTGGCGATCAGGGCCTGCTTGATGGCCTTATAGTCACTGTCTTGATCTGACGTGAGGGAAGCGAACGCCTCCAAAGCTTTGCCTTTTAGCCCGGGGTCAAGTACCTGGCCCATTGGTCGACAGGCAGCTGCTACTGTCTGCAGACTTTCTCAAAGGCCCGCAGAAAAGTGTCCAAGTCTCCGTCCTTTTCCATCACAGGAAAGTGCTCCGGCCGGGGCTTGGGACTCTGAGCGCTGCTGGGCACACTGCTCTGGGCTGCGGAGGGCAGTGCCCCTTGTCTGAGCAGCTCCAGTTCATGGGCTCTCTGAGCTTCCCGCTCGGCTCTCGGCCTCTCGCTGGGCTCTCTCCGCCTCTCGCTGGGCTTGGCGCTCGGCTATCTCAGCCTCTCGCTGTTTGGCCTCTCGCTGGTCGGCTCTCTCTTGAGCTTTCTGGATCAGCTTCAGGCGTTTTTCATGGTCGTCAGTGGAGAGTCCCTCCAGGGCCGCCTGCAGGTAAGGGTAGATCCGCCCTGGGTGTAAGCAGTCAGTGGTTGGGCCTCTGCTCCTGCGGCACCACCTTGGCTTGGGCCGGCTCCTGCGCCCTCCTCGCTCTGAGCGTGGTCCCGTGCCATCAGGGCCTGGATCACTGCGGCCTTGGTTTGGTCCATGGGGACAATCTGCCTCCACTCGCATATGGCCAGAAGAGTTTCCCTGCTACTCCGATTATACCAGTCGAATCCCCTCGTAGCCATGGTTGCCAAATAAAAGATAGGATAGAAAAACAAAGAGAAGGGACGGGTAACCGCAAGTACACACAATTGTCTCAGGACTAATAAACACTGAGTCTGTTCTCCAAAACTTTAGTTACAGGGTCCCTGAAGAACCGTGCAAGTTTTTTAGTGAATGGAATGATTGCTCAAACCAGATCACTAATGCTCTATAATCCCACCGCTGTGCCACCAATATGTGATGAACTGGCACACGGTCCGCCACACGGTAGCCCGGGGTATCAAGGCTTGTGATCCCTCCGTGCCGCAAATGTGACGAAAACGCGCACACACACGACGGCTGCTGCCGTCCGACCCAGTAAACTGCAGGGATTTTAATTATCCCATTTCCACTTGGGAACTTGCAACTCTCTGGCGCCCCCCTTACCCTCAGGTCAGTCAGGGAACTGCACCTAGGATAATTAGTCGCCAGACGGGTCACTTGGATGTGTGCTGGCTATTGGGCACGCTGCAGTGAGGGAATTATAGTTACTCCGAGCCGCAGCCGGGTAATACACTTATAAAACCCGCTCCGTCACCGCCAACGCCACCCCATAGGTCAACACTTTACACCCCTTCTTTATAGCTGCCCCCCCCCAAACCAGGGTTTTTACTTGGAAAAATTAAAACAAGAGGGTCCGTGCAACCCCAAAACATAGGATACTTCAGGGGGAAATTTTTCGTTTATAGCAGGAGAAAAAAATAAAAAAATTTATAGGTTTTTTCCTTAAAAAGACAGGCAGTGCTTATACAATATAAAAAGAGGAACAAACGAGACAATACGTTATGTACAAATGCTTTTAAAAAAAAAATTAAAGAGAAAATCACTCACATGGTTGTTAGATCATTACAGGAAGCCAGGGTGGGGGGGGGGAGCCACACTCAAGTTTTTATTTTCAATCCTTAGTCAGGACATTTACAGCAAGGACGACTAGGGGGGGCCCCTGCCAACTTTTACCTGGGGCTGCGACCCACGAAAAGGGGCGGGGGTTTCGGCCACCCCCCAGGGATGGGAATCTGGTTTAAGCTCGGAAAGTCATAAGGACCATAACTCACGGGAAAACCCGCAGAATAAAGGGAACCCATCAATACTTACTTTAAAAAAGACAGTTTAAATGATCCAAACTTGGGTGACTATTCAGGGGAATCCGAAATTTCCATTTCCGGGTTCGTTGGGGTTTCGGGGCACCAACCACGGACAAGCCCATGGACACAGGGTTCAAAAAAGTAAATTTCGGTTCTGACCAAATCCCCCCCGTTTATAACCCAAAAAAGAATAATCTCCAAAAAAGGCCAATAGAAGGAGAGCAAGTAAACAAAACGACCCCCTACGGGAGGGGGCAAAACTTCCAGCACTGGTAGCTCAGGTTAAGGTACAGCCCCACTAACTATCCCGCAGCGATCTCGTTAGCGTTGCATACTAATGGGGTTT